>JAJOOS010010552.1:0-43058 GCA_029582725.1 Solanum chiquidenum
TATATAGAGAGAGAGAGAGAGAGAGAGAGAGAGAGAGATTGACAAGAGATTTCATGCCTAGTCCTTCAGGCACAGTCTAGGTTGCTAAAACGTGTTGATTATTGTTATTTAGGGTAAGGAACAAATGTTGTAGGTAGTGTTGACTTTATTATTGGCGGTGGACGTTACTCTATGATTGTAAATTTGAGGTGGGTTTAGGCTTGGTAATGGTAGGTGATGATTGAGTTATTTCTCAATTTTACGTTATGTATGCATGTTAACCATTTCACTAGTATAAATTGTACAATACGTGGTTAGGGAGTAAAAAGTGACGAATGTAAAATGATATCTTGTCGTCAGTCTCATGCAATGAACTTGTCCTAATTGTTTGTGGTCTTACAAGTGTAGTTGTGTTCCTTATGGTTGTGATTCTGTGATGTTCATGATTCTCGGTTGGCTCGAATACCATATTTGATATATGTTAATTGTTTTTATGTGTGTCAGTTCTAAGAGTGAATCAGACTTATTCATTATGATGTATCCATCACATGTTGGTGGATGAGTAACATAATTTTTGTTTTTAAACATTAGGATGATCCTTGTGTAAACCGAAATTGCATGTCTAACACCACATATGATATATTAAGAATCATTGGGTAGTCTGAATTACTTGAAAGGTGTGTGAAATCATGTATGGTTTAAGTCATGGGGAATAAGTAAAAGTTTTCGGGGCAGCCTTGTATTGGCCAAGCGCCCGAGTGTTGGTAGAGGATTTTAGAAGAGGTGACAGATCGATTAACAGAGATAGTGGGTAGATTTGAATTCAGGAAATGGAATTAATGAGCTAATTCTAGTGTTTGGTGGAATGGGCATGTTTGAAAAAGTATTCATGTAAATAAAGGGGCTAGGTTATGACAAGATAAGAGAGTGGAATGACTTCCAATTGTGGAGTTGGCAGAAGAAGGAGGTATCGAGACTTGGAATGGAGTGTAAGAGTTCATAGGTAGTATTACTTGGTGTTAGTATGGTGTTTAAAGGATTTGGGGTTATATAACTTCAAGTTATATGTTTCTTCTAAATATTTACATAATATTATGTGGTGGATTTGGGTCGATCGATGATGCCTACCAGTACATGTTGTTTGTTTTAATACTACTCTTGTTATAACATTTGGCATAATCTGATTGCAGGATCAATGTTGTTTCTTATGTGCAAACAATGATGATCTTTGGCAGCTTTTACTCCTCTCTTTCATACAGTGGGCGTTGCATCTTATTTTCAAATATTGTGTTCTCTTAAAAGGTCTTGTACCTATTTCGACTAGTTGCTTGGGAGGGTTGAGTGTATTTTGCAAAAATATTTAGTTAAAACAAGGTTGAGAGTAACTTTTTTTATTTAAATAAGGTGATATATTGATATTTTGTTTATTCTTCATTATCAATTTAAAATCGATTGATAAAAGTTCTCCTATCTTGGTGCTAGAGTAGGTACCCGCAGGATCCGGTTATCAAGATCATGACAATTTGATATCAGAGCCTAGGTTACTGATTTCCCAATACAAGAGCAAATGTCATGAGGATTGGTGTATTATTGATGTTCACATTTAATCATTAGCGAGATACGAAGCATTATAGGAAATCTTTCCATTTCTTCACTCCTTTCGTGCGGTTTGTTGCTTGTTTTTATGGATTGAATTCAATTGGCATCTCTAAATTTTAATTGGTATCTTAACAAAATAAATACTGAAATGACACAAGCAAGGAAAGTTTGAGCGGAAAAGGTTCCAATTGATATTTGACCTTAGAGGCTATGTAAA
Source organism: Solanum chiquidenum (assembly GCA_029582725.1). Lineage (NCBI taxonomy): Eukaryota > Viridiplantae > Streptophyta > Magnoliopsida > Solanales > Solanaceae > Solanum > Solanum chiquidenum. The sequence continues at coordinate 1,796 of JAJOOS010010552.1, forward strand.
TGCATGGATGATTGGCTAATAGTCATCCATAATCAAATAAAAGATAATGAACATGATTTAATTTAGTGAAAACCCTTGAGATTGTGACTATATGCATTGCTTTGGTTGAATGACTGTCGATGTGTGAGATGTAATTGCTTGTATTACTGAGAAATTGTAGTCAAGAAAAGTCATAACTTGGTTAGGTGTGATAGAATGATGATAAATTTCTCTATGATTTAACTAAAACTTTGTTTTAAAAAAATTGGCCACATATTTATCATTAATAAGGGGACAAAATGAATTGTGTTCGTTGGGAAACTCCAATTTTTGGTCAGTCGGGCTTGGTTGGTGTCATGACCCTGACCGTCGTGATTGACACCCACATTAACACTCCAGTGGGAGAACCACTACTACAACTCAAACCAAGCAAATAATCTAAAAACTAAGGCATTTAATTCAAACACTAAGGAAATAAAAATAGAGTTCCCATAAACTCTAACAAAAGTCTAACAATAATAACTAACAATGCAGAAGAATAACCTAGAACCTGAAAGTCAATGTACCAAAACATTCTAACAATGAACCAAGTCTAAACAAGAAGGGATACAACCCCGTACTAATGAACTAAGTAAAACAAAGGTCTAAGTCCAGAAATGGTGGATCTAGACGAAAGAGAATTCCATGGCATCCCGAAAGAATTGGCTCACCCTTGAATTTGAACGTCGATCACTAATCTTCTAAGCGAGGTCTATCAATAGCCGCGTGAAGATGCCCTATACTCAACAAAAATAAGAGCAAGTACAGAATCAGTACACAACCATAGTGTACTGATAGGATCACACGGCTATCCCACTAGTGCAACATAAACAAGTCAAGATAATCATTATAATCACATGCATATATATCAACATATACAATATTATCAACACTCACGAACAACGAACAACTTCACATTTATATGTCAAATCATTGGTCCTCTTACGGAACCCAAACCCAAACAGTTAACATGTTGGAACATGGCAACCGATCCCATATTTATGCCAAAATGTGGCAACCGATCCCATAGTTATGTCAAAATGTGACAACCGATCCAAGTTAGTTATGCCGGAACGTGGCAACCGATCCCATTCACACACCATAATCACAATCACAAGTATATCATCAAGATCATACATTTAAGTCATGATTTCATGGCATTCATCAATTCTCTATCTCATTTACAACAAGTGTGATCAACATTGCAACATTCATCCATATACAAGTATCATAATGAACCAAGAACAAGCATACATCACACAATCATAGAATCACAACTATCACCTTATCTATCAATATAATACGAGAATCATTAAACAATTATTAATTACCCGGTATTACTAACAATTCTATGAACCCTAGATCAAACTCATAATCCCAATTATCCAATTTAGGGTTGTATCCACTATAGATTCTATATAAAAAAAACCTCCCCTATCAATATTCACCCACTCTATTACGTTCTACGGATCAAAAAATGGATTCGGGGAGTGAAAAGCTTACCTTTAGCCTCTAGAATGGTGAAAAATGAGTATGAGTCGCCTGGGGGTCGTTTCCTAGCTCTAAAAGTTGAAAAGTGCCAAATAAAGTCGTTTAGGGGTTTATTTACGACTTTAAGTCGCGTCAGTCGTGCTGCAGCGGCCCTCACCCCGCTGTAGTGTCCCTTCCAAAGCGACCAGAACCCCCGCCCCAGCAGTTTCCGTGTAACAGTGAGATATTCGTCTTTCATCTACGATTTTGAGTCTCGTCGTACCCGCCACATCGACCCTAATCCCGCCGTTGAGGCTCCGCCAGAGTGGCCAAACCCAGCGCCAAAACAGCCAAAATGAAACAAAGAGTTATTTATAAGAATTCCAAAATCCCATTTCACAACACACCTCTAACCCAGGATGATCGAAAACCACCCTTTACGCTAAGATCGATTTCGGGAGTTCTACTCGCCTGAATTCAATTTTGTAAAGTCGTACGGATTCCTTAATGAGTTATCTAACTACTCATGAAATCAAAACCATAAGAGATCCACCTGATTGTTACCAGATATATCTACACTTCAAAGACTCTGATTTCGTCCAAATTTGGACAAGATTGGGAAAAATCAAATACTACGAAAAATATTTTCTGGCCCCAAATTTTCCCCCATTGTCTTTTCTATTACGACGAGAACGGGTCGTTACAATAGATACCAATTTACCCATCACTCATCCCCGAGTGACAAAATTTAGGAAAAATAAGCTAAGGAAAGAATTAAGTAGTACCTGAATCAACGAACAATTGGGGATACTTCTTTCGCATGTCCCTCTCGGTCTCCCAAGTAGCTTCTTCAACTGGACAATGCTTTCATTGAACCTTCACGGACTTAATTTCCTTGGTCCTCAAATTCCGTACATCACGATCAAGGATTGCAATCGGGTTTTTTCATATTGGAGGTCTTTATCTAACACAATTGAATCCCACTTAATGATATAATCCCCATCTCCATGATAACTCTTCAACATGGATACATGAAACACATGATGAACACTCAATAAATTAGGAGGTAAAGCCAACCTATACACCACCGGTCCCACACATTCAAGAATTTTAAATGGACCAATGTATCTAGGGCTTAGCTTACCCTTCTTACCAAATCTCATCACCCTTTTCATGGGTGACACCTTAAGAAGAACATTTTCACTGGATTGAAACGCCATGTCTCTTACCTTATGATCCACATACTTCTTTTGTCTACTCTGGGCTACTACAAGCTTAGCTTGAATACTCTTCACCTTATCTTGAGCATCCTTCACTAAATCAACCCCCAGCGGTTTCACATCTCCAGCCTCAAACCATCCTATGGGTGATCTATATCTCCCCCCATAGAATGCCTCAAATGGTGCTATATCTATGCTGGAGTGATAACTATTATTATAGGAGAATTCACACAAAGGTAAGAACTTATCCCAATGCCCTCCAAAATCAATCACACATGCCCTCAATATGTCTTCCAATACTTGAATAGTCCTCTACGATTGTCCATCCGTATGTGGATGAAAAATTATACTAAAGGTGAGTTGTGTGCCCAGTTCATCATGCAATTTCCTCCAAAATTTGGATGTGAATTGGGTACCATGATCTTAGATGATAGAGAGGGGCACCCCATGCAACCTCACTATTTCTTTCACATACACTTTAGCTAATTGTTCAACATTATAATCTATTCTTACCGAAATAAAATGAGCTGACTTGGTCAACTATCAACCACTACCCAAATAGAATCAAACTTCCCCAAAGTCTTGGGAAGACCAACAATAAAATCCATGGTTATTCTTTCCCATTTTCATTCTGAAATTGGCATTCTTTGAAGTAAACATACGGGCCTTTGATGTTCATACTTCACTTGTTGACAATTGTAACACTTCGCCACAAACTCCGCTATGTGTTTCTTCATGCCCGACCACCCATAAATTCGCTTTAGATCTCTATGCATCTTGGTCACACCCGGATGAATCGAATATCGCGAACCATGAGACTTTGCCAACAATTTCTTAATCAAGTCATCTACTCTAGGAACACATATTTTTCCTTTAAAATTGAGTACACGATCCGCATCAAGAGTGGTCTCTTGCGCCTTAACAATTGCAATTTTCTTTCTAAACTTCTCTAAATTCTCATACTCAAATTGTTTGGCCTTGAGCTCTTCAATGAAAGTGGCCCTTACTTCAATACTAGCTATTACCCCACCTCTTTCTGAGATGCCCAACTTCATGAACTTAGACTCTAAGGTCTGAATTTCCTTAGCTAAAGGTCGCTTGGATAAACTTAAGCAAGCTAAACTACCCATACTCACCGCTTTCCGACTCAAAGCATCTGCCACCACATTAGCCTTGCCTGGATGGTATTGAATGGTCACGTCATAATCTTTGAGTAACTCCATCCATCTTCGCTGTCTCAAATTCAGATCATTTTGAGTGAACACATGCTGGCAACTACGATGATCAGTAAATACCTCACACTTGACCCCATAGAGGTAATTCCGCCATATTTTAAGAGCAAACACTACTGCTGCCAACTCTAAATCATGCATTGGGTAATTCCTCTCATGCACTTTCAATTGACCCGAGGCATAAGCAATAACATTCTTATCCTGCATCAACACAACACCCAAACCAGAATGTGAAGCGTCACAATAAACAATAAAATCCTTACCTTCAACCGGTAATGCTAGAATGGGCGCAATGGTTAAGAGAGTCTTTTGCTTTTGAAAGATCTCTTCACACTTTTCTGTCCATTCAAATGATATCTCCTTTTCGGTCAAATTTGTCAAGTGAGTAGAAATGACAGCAAAATTCTTAACAAATCGACTATAATAGCTAGCGAGTCCCACAAAACTCCTAACTTCCGTCACAAAGCTAGGCCTAACCCAATTCTTAACCGATTCAATCTTTTGAGGATCTACTATTACCCCTTCTTTCAAAACTACATGTCCTAAAAATGCTATTGATTTTAACCAAAATTTACACTTAGAAAATTTAGCATATAGCTTTTACTTCCCAAGAACACCCAGAACAATACGAAGATGGTTGGCATGCTCTTCTTCACTTTTCGAATAAACCAAAATATCATCAATAAAAACTATAACGAACGAATCAAGAAATGGTTGAACACCCCATTCATCAAACTCATGAAAACTGCAGGCGCATTGGTCAAACCAAAAGACATAACCAAAAACTCATAGTGCCCATAACGAGTTCTAAACATCATCTTGGGTATATCTTCAGGCCAAATTTTCAATTGGTGGTACCGGATCTCAAATAAATCTTTGAGAAAACTGATGCACCTTGCAATTGGTCAAAAAAAGCATCTATTCGAGGCAAAGGATACTTGTTTCAAATAGTGACTCTATTTAATTACCGGTAATCTATACACATCCTCATACTACCATCCTTTTTCTTAACAAACAATGTCGGAGCACCCCAAGGGGAAGCACCAGGATGAATAAATCCTTTATCAAGAAGTTCTTGGATTTGAGCCTTAAGCTCTCTTAATTCTGCCGGAGCCATGCGATATGGAAGGATAGAAATGGGGCGCATACCAGGCTCTAAATCAATGCAAAAATCTATATCTCTATCCGGAGGCATACCAGACAAATCATTTGGAAACACTTCACGAAATTCAGACATTATAGGAATATACCCAATGGATGGAGCCTCAATCTCAACATCCCTAACATGAGCCAAATAAGTCAAACAACCCTGCTCTACTAATTTATTAGCCCGAATGGAGGATATAATCTTAGCTTGCTTAGGCTTGTACACCCCTTCCTACTTTAATTTTTCACTTCCCAAAAGAGTTACAGACTTAATATTACAATTAAGCACAACATAATAGGGGGACAACCAAGTCAGGCCTAAGATTATGTCAAAGTAAATCATATCCAAAATCACCAAATCAGCCCAAGTCTGAAAACCCATAAACAAAATAGTACAAGCACAATAGACATGGGTGACTATGACTGACTCTCCAACTGGGATAGAAACATGAATAGGGGTATCAAGTACATCACAAATCATATCAAACTCGGATGCAAATCGCACAGATACATAAGAATAAGTAGAACCCGGATCAAATAATACATTATCCATCCAGTCACAAACAAGAATAGTACATGTGATCACCGCATCAGATGCCTCCGCCTCATTCTTGTCCGGAAAAGCATAACATTGAGTCCTACTATCTTGATGAGCTACTTCCCTGCCTGGTTGCGCGTTACCCCTGCCTCCGTTACCATTACCATTTCCTCTACCTCCACGACCTCGCTAATTACCTCCTCGCCCACCTTGTGGATGTCCTCTACCATTATTACAAATTCCCCACGGGTACAACTACCCTAGATGGCTGCTGCGCGGACTCAAACACACGCGGATGGGGACAATCTCTCATCATATGCCCAAGTTCTCCACAATTATAGCAAGTACGATCAAAAGATGGTCTGCTGCCCATCGAAAGCGTGAAAATCTGACTATCCTGAAAATTATGAGATAAATTTCCCGAGTAGTCACCTGTATAGGCGGGCATAGCGGACTGAATTGGCTTGGCTACAAGTGTTGGCCTTCCAGACCCCTTAGAGTAAGAACCTTAAAAGTTACCCGAATTCTTGGTCATTTTTCCCAAGCCTTAACTTGACTATCTCGCCTCACCCCCTCCACTTTCTTAACGTAGTCTGTCACCTTATTAAAGCTTCTCCCTGCAGAAGTCATATGAACATATAATACTTGCAACTCAGAATTCAAACCTCTAATAAATAGTCGGATCCTCTCTTCCTCAGTAGTAACCAACTGTGTAGCATATCTAGATTAAGCATGGAACTTGGCCTCATAAGCAGTCACAGACATACCACATTGCTCTAAAGCCATAAACTCATCTTTTTTACGATCCCTCAAGGTTCTAGGCACATACTTTTCCAGAAATAGTGCATGAAATTGGGTCTAAGTAAGTGGAGGTAAAGTAGAAGATCTGCACTCCATATAAGCTCTCCACAATTGCTTAGTCTCTCCTTGAAGTTGAAAAGACACAAACTCAACCCTATGTTGGTGAACAATACCCAATTTATGTAGCCTCTCATAACAGTCTAACATAAACTCATAAGCATCTTCAGTTTTAGAACCAGGAAATACTGAGGCATAAGCTTCAAGAACTTAGTCAACATGTCATGCTTATTACCGGTCATAACGGAACCCAACAAAGGACAAAAGAAAGCTTCAGTACCTATATTTCCACCCGTCTTGGGCACAGTGCTAGCAACAGGAGAATTAGTAGGAGCTTGAGTTTCTTGAGCAAATGGAAGCGACCAGCCAACCCTTTCAAGAACGCCATAATCTGTTGAGCTAACACCGAATCAATGGGAGGAACAACCACAGTCTCCGCTGGCACCTCTTCCTCTTGTCTATTTTCCTCAACATCTCCAACCTCAATATCCTCTTCTATCTCCTCATTATGTGCAGGAGGGTTCTTATTCATAGGAACATTATCAATCGGTACCTCATTCATAGGAGGCGTTATTCTCCCACTTCCTCTACCCCTAACTCTTCCTCTACCCCTGCCTTGATTGCAACCTCTCACTGCAGATTCCTCAGCTGGAGCATTGATAGGAGCTACGAGCCTAACACTTTTATACCTAGTATTAACCATCTGCGAATAGAAGAGTGAAGGAAGTTAGATACCAATTTGAATCGCCAGATACCAATTGGAATCAATTCATAGCACGAAACTAGACAAGAGAAAAATAGAGAGATTTCCTAAAGTCCTATAGCCTCTCGAAGAAAAGTAAAGGCGTCCCCGTACCGTTCCGCGAGACTCCACTAGATTCATTTTGGTACATCGATATCAATGAACCTAGGCTCTGATACCAACTTTTTCACGACCCAAACCATCGTGATTGGCACCCACACTAACATTCCAGTGGGAGAACCACTACTACAACTCAAACCAAGCAAATAATATAAAAACTAAGACATTTAATTCAAACACTAAGGAAATAAAAATAGAGTTCCCATAAACTCTAACAAGAGTCTAACAATAATAACTAACAATGCGAAAGAATAACCTAGAACCTGAAAGTCAGTATACCAAAACATTCTAACAATGAACCAAGTCTAAACAAGAAGGGATACAACCCCATACTAATGAACTAACTTAAACAAAGGTCTAAGTCCGGAAATGGTGGACCTAGACGAAAGAGAATTCCATTACAGCCCGGAAGAATTGGCTCACCCTTGAATTCGAACGTTGATCACTGATCTTCTAAGCGAGGTCTGTCAATAGCCGCGTGAAGATGCCCTGTACTCAACAAAAATAAGAGCAAGAGCAGAATCAGTACACAACCACAGTGTACTGATAGGATTACGTGGCTATCCCACTAGTGCAACATAATTAAGTCAAGATAATCATTATAATCACATGCGCATATATTAACATATACAATATTATCAACCCTCACAAACAACGAACAATTTCACATTTATATGTCAAATCATTGATCCTCTCATGGAACCCAAACCCAAACAGTTAGCATGCCAGAATGTGGCAACCGATCCCATATTTATGCCGGAACGTAGCAATTGATCCCATAGTTATGCCGGAACGTGGAAACCGATCTAAGTTAGTTATGCCGAAAAGTGGCACCGATCTTATTCACACACCACAGTCACAATCACAAGTATATCATCTAGATCATACATTTAAGTCATGATTTCATGGAATTCATCAATTTTCTATCTCATTTACAACAAGTGTGATTAACATTGCAACAGTCATACATATACAAGTATCATAATAAAGCAAGAACAAGCATACATCACAGAATCATAGAATCACAACCATCATCTACCTCGAAACAAACTTGAAATCCTAAGAAACTTGATCCTTCCCTTTTCGGATTCGTTCCGCTTGTAATTGATCTACAAACAATTAATATAATACGAGAATCATTAAACAATCATTAATTACCCGGTATTACTAACAGTTCTATGAACCCTAGATCAAACTCATGATCCCAATTATCCAATTTAGGGTTGTTTCCACCATATAATCTATAACAAAACCCTCCCCTATAAATAATCACCCATTCTATTACGTTTTACGGATCGAAAAATGGATTCGGAGAGTGAAAAGCTTACCTTTAGCCTCAAGAATGGTGAAAAATGAGTATCAGTCGCCTAGGGGTCGTTTCTTAGCTCTAAAAGTCAAAAAGTGCAAAATAAGGTCGTTTAGGGGTTTATGTATGACTTTAAGTCACGTCGGTCCCGCTGCAGCGACCCTTACCCCGCTGTAGCGGCCCCACCATAGCGACCAGAGCCACCGCCCCAGCGGCTTCCACGTAACAGTGCGATATTCGTCTTTCATCTATGATTTTGAGCATCTTCGTACCCGCCACAGCGACCCTAATCCCGTCGTAGCAGCTCCGCTAGAGCGGCCAAATCCAGCGCCAAAGTGGCCAAAACAAAGTAGAGAGTTGTTTATAAAAATTCCAAAATTCCATTTCACAACACACCTCTAACCCACGATGATCAGAAAACACCCTTTACGCTAAGATCGATTCCGAGAGTTCTACTCGCCCGAATTCAATTTCGTAAAGTCGTACGGATTCCTTAACAAGTTATCTAACTACTCATGAAATCAAAACCATAAGAGATTCACCCGATTGTTACGTGATTTATCTACACCTCAAAGACTCTAATTTCGTCCAAATCTGGACAAGGTTGGGAAAATCCAAATACTACGAAAAAGATTTTCTGGCCCCAAATTTCCCCCCATTGGCTTTTCTATAACGATGAGAACGGGTCGTTACAGTTGGTAACCATGGGGGAAGGGCTATTCTTATATGATAGTGGAATATGATGTGATGAACAATTTTCTGGTATGCTACATGACTGATTTTAGGTTAAGTTGGTGCGAAATTCTTAATTATGCATTGTTGGGGTTAGTTTTAGGGTTATATTTGAGACTACGATGCGATTTTAAGAGTTAGCATTGATAAAATGAATTGGGGAATGGGGGAACTTTCCAGAAAAATTCAATATCTGGATTGATCCCGTCAAGACCGCCATAGCAAGGTTGACCTACTACGGCGATCCCGCTATGGAAGAAATTTTTCCGCTATAGTGGGGAGGGCAGAATAAAATTCTTGCCCTATTTTCCCTGTATTGTTTTTCATTCCAGGAGTGTTTCAAATCACTAATATAGTTGGGAACTACTGTGGAATTAATACAAATCTATTAAAACACAAATTTAGCATGCATTTACTATAAGAGAGTTAAAAACCAGCATCCATGTGCAACATATAAAGGGGAAAATAAAGGAAATAAATGTGTAGTATATACCCCAAATGGGGAAAACCAAAACAATCTATATATAATATAAAGGAAAAACATATACAAGGTGATGTGACACCTCTCTATGATCTCCATTTGTATTTATCTTCTTCTTTTTTTTGGTTTTTCTTTCTTATTTAAATTATTTAATTTATTACAAATAAATATTACAACAAAGACTTTTCACATGCCAACTTACAAGGAGTAATTATTCATAACTTATACCTCTCTAATTTCTATTCTTAATAATAAAAAATTATTATTTTTTATCCTTCTTCTAATTACATTTACAAAATAATAATATTTTTTAAATATTTTAAGTATTTTTATCTTTATTGTTTAATTTATTTTAAAGCTTTTTTTTCCTTTTTCTTCTTTAAATCAATTCATTTTTTAGAAATTTATTACTTAATTAATAAACCTAAATATAGACAAGGTGATGAGACACTTCTCTATTGACCTAGAAAATTATTTATGTTTTTTCTCCTTTATTGAACTTTTCTTACTATTCTTTTTTCATCTTCCTATTATTAATTAAAAAAATAAAATCATAACCACCCTTTACCTAAACGGAAGAAGCCCAAAAGTTGATAGTTGTATGTCATGTCTTACTATGCATTAAACATCTCTGTAATAAATAATAATTAAAATGAAATTAAAAGGTTACAAACAACTTATATATAATAAAGTTAAGAAAATGGATTCAATAAATAGAAAAATCAGAATGATAATGCATATGGAGGAATCAAATATGACAAATATGAGTAGGAAAATCAGAATGATAATGCATTGGGAGGAGTTAAATATGCCAATCAAGTGATGAAAATATTTTTGTATCTATTTCACTCAAAGTTTGCAAAAGGCTACAATGTTTTAATGTAAATTAACAGTATGTTATCTTTGTGTTTTTTTTTTCTTTCCATTTCTGGCTTGATATCATTTTCATTTTTTTAATTCATTTTTATGTAATTTTTCTCTTTAATAAAGAGATGGAATTAGAGGAGTATACTGATTATAATTTCTTACAAATACTATTGTGGTTCACGGTATATTGATGAGTCCACAATTTGGACTCATTTAGGGCTTTATTTTAATAGAAATAGTGTCCTCGAATGTTTATTTTGTCTCAATATCTGATGAAAGCTATTAAGTTTCAGGTATTTGAAGTTTTAGCGGAAGCATGGACACCTAGGCACAAAAGGAACAAAACGGCTGGAAAGAACGTAAAAACTGAAGCCTGAGCTTCGCCAATCACTCTTGGCGAATCGCCGAAGGGAAGCACTCTGCCCTTTGTTCCAGTACGCGAAGCCCTGAAAGAAGTGGATCAAAAAGGCGATGAAAGGAGCAGTCGGTGCTTCGCCGAACAGTTTCGCGAAGCAATGCCATACCACCCAATGGTCCAGAACACAAACATGCTGAAGGCAAAGCACAAAAGGCGATGAACCAGAAGAAGGGCGATTCGCCGAGTCATTCAGCGATCGTGACTAACCTCGCCAAACGGTCCGCCGCAACACTAAATCTGAAAACAATAAATGCTAGCCTTAGTTATTATTTTGGAGAGTCCAAACATTATTATTAATTTTCACTTTTAGAACATCAGTTCTAGTATTTTTCTCTCAAGTTTGGAGAGGGTTTTGTGGGAGACGTAAAGAAAAGAGTTCATCATCCCTAAGTTGGAAGTGGGTCTTCTCTATTCTTCTTTCTTTGGTTAAATTAAGGTTTAATTTCTTATACCCATCTGATTTCATTATCATTTTAGGTGTATTTTGTTATCCCTTGATGTGTAGCTAAAAAACCCCCATTCTTGAGGTGTGATTTAGCAAATATGTGTTGATATTATTGTATTATTGTTGGGTCTTGTTTGCTGATAGGTTAGATGTATTTTAATGGTGATTTCACCTAGTAATTGTGGCTTAATTTAATGGGTTTGTAGTTGCAAATACAAAGCCACCCATGTATTTTTTACTTTCCCGAGAGGGAGGTCGTGAAACCAAGACTGTTAGACTGATGGCCTAAGGAGTGGGTCGACATGAGGTTCAGCTCGAGAGGGTGAACCCTAGTCCCATATCCTAACATTCAGCTCGAGAGAGTGAGTGCGGTAAGGCGTAGGTTGGCCTTCATGCGAAAAATGGGTGTTCGAGAGGAATGCCTTTGAAACGGGGTAAGTTGCCCGAGAGGGAACTTACTTCCATCTAAAGCTTAGCCTTAGCATTATTATCTTGCAAATTTCCTATCGAAAACATGTACTTAACTATTTATCTCAACTTGTATTGAGGTCACACCCCAAGAACTTTTCCCCATACTTGATTTTCTTGTTATTTTTGTTGTTTTTACTAGTTGTGACAAAAAGAAACTTTTGATATTTGACACTTTCGTGTCACCCCTCAAATTTACAATGTTTTTATTCGCAAATCTCTTTAGCTACGACTAAATTCTAATTAACTACTATTTTCACTATCACTCCCTTAGGACACGATCCCAACCCTTGGTTGGGTTACTATATTATCGACGATCGTAGACACTCGTACCGTAGGTTAGTGTCGTTGGTCACGATAAGTATCAAAATAGCACCGCTGCCGGGGAGTGGTGTTACGTGATAATTTTTAGTTTAGTAAAATTTTTGTTCTTCTTAGATGTTGTTTACTAACTTTATTTTTAGTTTTGTTTTGCTTGTTTGTATATTGAAACATGAAAGATGAGCATGAATGGTAACTATGGGTACCAAATGGACCAAGTGCTATATTTTCTCTACCCAACACCAAAAGAGGGGTGGCCTCATGAAAATGAGGCCAACCTCACTAATGGAACTTGAGTGAGAACTTGTGTCGTGCCACGACGTTAAATAAGGCGTTGTTTGGGAGGCAACCCAAAACCCTTTTTATTACTTTAAGTTACTTTGATGAAATAATGGTGTGTTGATTGCGCAGGTGAAAGTGTGGAAGTTGAATGAGAAGTATCGATTGGCAAATGGAAATCTCGATCGGCGAATCGTCGATTGGTTCGGCAATCCCGACGCACTCTGCCGTTTGATTCAAACCAGTTTGGGATTGGGTCTGTAAAACTCGACGGACTCAACAAAATTATTAGCGAGTCGCCGAGTATATGGATGATTCTGATGCAGACCATCGCTTGGATCTTCATCTCGACTGAAGGTCCTAAAAAAACTCGGTGAGATAAGTGAACACTCTGCGAATCACCAAGAGGTTCGGCGATCGGGACTAATGTCACCGAATGGACAAGAACTGGACGGTCTTTCAGCCAAAGGTTTTAAAAGTTCTAACTTAATTCTCTTTCCATCACTTTTCCATCTCCACAAACTCACACCTGCAATCTAGTTTTATTTTTCTTATACTTTCGGACTCTTTTGGTTAGTTGATTTGTGCGCGGGATTGGATTACATTGCTTCCTAGCATTTCAATAACCGTAAAAGGTTAGTTTCTCAAACCCCGTGATTGTGTTGTCAAAATTGTACTCATTTGCAAATACTATGATGAAATATGTTGAACCTCCTTGATTGGATTGAATTGTTTATGTGTCGATTTGTCTGCGATAACCTCGCTTGAACTGCCTTAATAGTTAAAACCTTATTTTCTAATGCATCGAGTAGGGTTAATGCGTAATGGGTGGTATTTGTATGTTATGAGTCTTGGTCAAATTTGTTCTATTTGTACTTAAATTGTGTTTTTGGGGGTTGCAGGGCCGATTTTGAGAAGTTGGGTCAAAAGTAGGCATGTTGGGTCATTCGGTGAACTGTGACGAGCTTGCCGAACCACTCCGCGGTTCACCTAAGTGCCCCATCTCGCCCTTATTATCATGCTTATTTTTTGTGGTTGATGTAACTTTTGGTGAGAAGCACGGGATCGCCAAGTGCACTCGGTGACTCGCCGAATGTTATCTTAATCGCCCTTTGTCTGCACCCCTAACCCTTCTGCACTGTGACCTTCGGCAGACTAACAGTGGCTCACCGAAGGTATTCGATGACAAGCCGAATAGACTGACCATCTACCTGCAACTGAATATCTCTGCTTAGTTTGTCAAAAACGCTCTAACGTTATCTAAATTTTTTGTAGACATGGCCAGATCCAAAGTTGTAGGAAGAGACGTGCCACCCCGACACATAAGAGCACAAAATTTAAGAGAGATACAGAAAAGCCGAACAAGACCAAAGCAAAGAGCAAGAGCAAGGAAGTCAGTTCCAGTAGGAGGATTCCCATTAACCCTAATGTCCCTTCATGGACCCGAGGGTTCATCAATGTAGTACATGCCTTTGGATCAGCTCATGATTTGGATAATATGGTTAAGGCTAATCTCGCTGCAGCAGCTGAAGCAGAGAACCAAAGTCAGAATGATAATACTCAAGGAACTGATGCCCAAACAGATGAAGCGACTGCTTAGACAGGATCCCCTCTTTACCTCCCTCTTTGTCTTTCTTTATTCTAGATTCTGAATATTTTGTTATTTGCATTTGAGGGAAAATGATTTTGTTTGTGGTGGGGGTGAGGCCCACCTTTCGTGTGTGCTATTAATGTTCGTATTTTGTGTTGTGATCTAAAATTTTGCGTTAATACTGCTTTGTGTGGATGTTTGAGCTTATGGCTCCTTTTATTTTATTTCAAAATAAATTTTGATCCATCCAAATTTTTTTGCTACCTCTTGTGTGTTGAATGTGGTTGTTCTTGTGCAAAATTTAAGTCTCAGTTTCGATCAATACAGATGACTTGAATAGTGCTATCAATTGAACAAACATGAATGTGCGGCTACGACGAAACCAAATGAAGTTGCATAGACAATATGTGAACTCTTTGCATCTTGTTGTGATAAACCATTTATCGAATTGATTCTCTTGTAATGACCGTTGCACACTAGCGAAAGTGTGAGTCTTGTTTGACTTAAGTGTCAATGCCTTGTGTGATTAGCTTACTTTGAACCATGCATGAATGAACCTAGAATTTGCCCCATTAGTCTGATTGATATAGAAAGGTGTGCTCTTGAGATGATCTTAGGCAACTTTAAAGAGTGTGAGCTAAATTTTACATATACCTCTTTTGTGTCCCACTCGTGAGTGTGTGAAACTCTTTTGAACACCCCTTGAGCCTTACCTTTCTTTGTAAGAAACTTGATGAACCCTAGACCTTACTTGATCCACTACCTATAATCCTCTTGATTTGTGGTTTAGTGAATAGCCAACAAAAGCCTAAGTTGGAGGTGTGGTGAAAAGGAAAAGGAGAAGTCAAGAAGTGCAAGAAAAAGTCTCTCTAACCCATGGTATAGTAAAACAAAATAGAAACCCTCCATAAATAATAATAAAAAAAGATGGAAAAGAAAAAGAAAAGAAAAGAATGAAAAAGAAAAAGTTGTGGATTAAAAGTGCAAAAGGAATTGGGTTTCCAAGCAATACATGGAGAGTGAATAGAGGATGACTTAGAAGCACTAGAAGAAAAAGTGATAAGGGAAGGGAAAAGGACATTTTGAGAATACCACATCTCATGAGGACAAGAATTACTAAGCCTAAATGATCATACCTTTGCACTCAGCCCCATCACAAGCCTTAGAAAGACCTTTTTGATCTTGAGTAAGCTGAAATAAATGTCGATTGGAAAATACGGGCAAACTTATGGGTGAAAGCATGCATTGTATTCATCTTTGTGCGTGTGAGCGTTGCATTTGATTCCGGAACTTTAATTGATTAAACCATTATATGTGAGTATGGAATCATTCTTTGTGTGAGGGCATTAGAACACTTCGGTTGAACTTGAACTTGCATATGAAGCAAGTATTGTGAGCATGAGACTCTTTGATATTGGTTAGTCACTACTTGAATCTTTGAGTACACATTTGATCTCTGCATAAGTAAATTGAGTCTTATTGTGTGCATTCATAATCGAGTCTTGTGTAGCACTGTTTGAGACATCCCTTTTTGAGCAGCTGAACTTGAGTTTGCTTGAGGACAAGCAAAACTTTAAGTTGGGGGTGTTGATGAGTCCACAATTTGGACTCATTTAGGTATTTATTTTAATAGCAATAGTGTCCTCAAATGCTTATTTTGTCTCAATATCTGCTGAAAACTATTAAGTGTCAGGTATTTGAAGTTTTAGCGGAAGCATAGACACTTAGGCGCAAAAAGGAACTAAAAGGCTGGAAAGAACGTAAAAACTGAAGCCTGAGCTTCGCTAATCACTCTTGGCGAATCGTCAAAGGGAAGCACTCCACCCTTTGTTCCAGTACGCAAAGCCCTGAAGGAAGTGGATCAAAGAGGCGATGAAAGGAGCAGTCGGCGATTTATCGAACAATTTCGCGAAGCAATGCCATACCTCCCAATGGTCCAGAACAAAAACATGCTGAAGGCAAAGCACCAAAGGCGATGAACCAGAAGAAGGGAGATTTACCGAGTCATTTGACGATCGCGACTAACCTCACCGAACGGTCCGCCGCATCACAAAATCTGAAAACTATAAATACTAGCCTTAGTTATTATTTTGAAGAGTTCAAATATTATTGTTAATTTTCACTTTTAGAACATCAGTTTTAGTATTTTTCTCTCAGGTTTGGAGAGCGTTTTGTGGGAGACTTGAAGAAAGGAGTTCATCATCCCCAAGTTGGAAGTGGGTCTTCTCTATTCTTCTTCCTTTTCTTAAATTAAGGTTTAATTTCATATACCCATTAGATTTCATTATCATTTTAGGTGTATTTTGTTATCCCTTGATGTGTGGCTAAACACCCCCATTCTTGGGGTGTGATTTAGCAAATATGTGTTGATATTATTGTTGGGTCCTGCTTGCTGATAGGTTAGATGTATTTTAATGGTGATTTCACTTAGTGGTTGTGGTTTAATTTAATGGGTTTGTAGTTGCAAATACAAAGTCACCCATTTGTTTTCGGCTTGCCCGATAGGGAGGTCGTGAAACCAAAACCGCTAGACTGATGGCCTAAGGAGTGGGTCGACATGAGGTTCAGCCCGAGAGGGTGAACCCTAGTCCCATATCCTAACACTCAGCTTGAGAGAGTGAGTGGGGTAAGGCGTAGGTTGGCCTTCATGCGGAAAATGGGTGTCCGAGAGGAACGCATTTGAAACGGGGTAAGTTACCCGAGAGGGAACTTATTTCCATCTAAAGTTTTGCCTAGTCACTATTATCTTGCAAATTTCCTATCGAAAGCATGTACCCAACTATTTATCTCAACTTGTATTGCGGTTACACCCCAAGAACTTTTCCCCATACTTGATTTTCTTGTTATTTTTTTTGTTTTTACTACTTGTGACAACCCCCCCCCCCTTTTGATATTTGACACTTTCGTGTTACCTCCCAAATTTACAATGTTTTTATTCGCAAATCTCTTTAGCTACGACTACTTAGAATGAAATTCTAATTAACTACTATTTTCACTATCACTCCCTTGGGACACGACCCCAACCCTTGGTTGAGTTACTATATTATCGACGATCGTAGACACTCGTACCGTAGGTTAGTGTCGTTGGTCACGATAAGCATCATATATTATGTTGATAAATTCAACCTTTTTTCAGCTATTTTTTTTTCTTTGAATGCATGCATATGATATATATCTCAATATATAGTATAATTTGTTTGTATTACGTTCAGCTTTAATTAAAAAAATTATGATAAAATAACCAATTAGTTGTTTTATTTTTTGGTTTATATGAAAATACAGAAAAATGAGTATTGGTGACAGAAATAATAACTATTTGAATTAACCCATTTTAAGTGTTTTTATGCTAAAATAGCTTTAAGCAGTTTTGGAGTATTTAGGAAAATTTAAAAAGTACTTAGAAGAACTTGATTTTAAGCTAAAGTGATAAAAATAAGTCTAAAGTCATAAATTAAAAATTTTAACTTCGTACTTTTGACTTATAAGTCAAACAATAAAAGTCAATCCAAACGAGCATTATTTCCACCTCATTTGTGACCACCTATTTCAGTAAAAAATTATGCAATAATCTCAATGAAGTCAATTTGCACATACACTAAAATAATGTTTTTAAACGAATGTAAACTTAACCATAATTATATGCAATGAAATATGATGTCTTTTTTTAATAAAAAAAAATTAATAGCAAACCACAATATGATCCGCATCATATAATTGTATTAAAGATTGCACTCAAATAAAGTAATAATATTTTTATAATATTACTCAAAATAAAAGAAAATGTTGAATGTGTATATACAACTAAATATCTAAGAAAATGTTGTTAAAATATTTGAATACTTTAGAACTACACAATTGTGAAAAGAATTTGAGTACATGATCATTATCAAAAAATTAATTTTATTTATTTATTAATTGAATGTTTAAATATAGATATTCAAAGAAAGTATCATTTCATAAAATTTATAAGATTTTAATTGGTTGCGCGAAGCGCGAATTAGTTAACTAGTTCTTAATATATGATAAATAGGTGGGTCCTAGCCGAAAGCCTTAGCACCATCAGGAGTTGCAGGGGTGGGGCATGGTCCTATGTTTCTGCATCACTCGGAAAAGGGAACTCCTAAAAGTCCTCTGATGTAAGCTAAGGGAGCTCCTGCACAGGGGCGACACAAGTTAACATGACCTTAATGGTCTTCTAAATCCGGACAAGCATGTGATCCCCCGAAAGTGCCTCTTCTTTCTCTCCTCATCAAGCTCTCTGTGAAGTGTTGCATAGTCCTAGACAAAGAGAAGCGGGGTTGTGGCTCCGTCAGGGGTGGCCTCCATGAACTGCCTATATGTGCTGAAGTCGTCCTCCATACAAATGCTAGTAATTGTAGGTTGGGATTGGGAAGGATGGACAGGGACATCCTCATCACCATATGACTCCTCTGCCTTCTAGCTACTCGCTGCTTTGCCCGCCTTTCTCTTCTTCTTTTTTCCCTTTGAACCAACCACCTTCACCAAGAGAAACCTAAAAGGGTGATCCATGCCTAACTCCACGTCACTATCCTCACCCCAACCCACTTGCATAGTGCTAAAACTAGACCTGGAGAAAATGGGTCTTTTTGTTGCTTCAGTAAAAGTCCTTCCTTTCCAACATGATCTGAGCCCCCTTCAACTTAATTCACCACATGATGCAATCCACCACCAAAGCCCAAGGGTAGGTAAAGGTTTCTAGATAGACAGATCCTTCGAGATATCAAGTTCAACCATCACCTAGCATCGATAGTAAAGTAAGTGTTGGTGATTCCCTCGGTGCTGGGCTAGTAGACTTGACTCCTGAACTCCTGCTCGTTCAGTTTATCCCTCAACCATTTCATGTCCATCCCCGGGAGTGTTTCCTTATAAGCAACATTTGAAACATTAGGCGCTCCTATCACCTGATTGACATTCTTAACATCCATAGGAATGTACACCCCTCAGATATGGATGGTGGGGTTGGGGTCATCCCAATGCATGATACTAAGAATGTAATAGAACTCCCTCATCCATATTGAACGCCTGACAGACCCCAGTAAGTCCCCAGCCTTCTCCACCACATTACACATGTGAAAGTCCCTCTCATAGGAAAAATCTATTCTCAAGTAGTCTTCATATCTTTCTCGACTAGCATCACCGAGAAACCTCACGAATGATTAATTGATATTGCTCGAGAATGTAATTCATCGAATCGTACAATATGCAAATTAAAGAAAAGGAGGATTAGAACTCATAATATGCATGGAAAAATAAATTCGAAGAAAAATCTCACCTACAACCGAATTGTGAGGCTACTCCCTGCAGTCTCCCGCTATAGTCTCCATTGTTCAAAAAATTCAATATGTGCTTCAATGGCGCCTCTTGACCAAAAATTCCTGATTTTAACAAAATAACTTCACATCAATGTTACCAAAGTATCCTATTACTACTTTATGAAAATAATTGGACATTATAACTCGTAATATCGCCTGAATCTACGTTTTCAACCAAGAACACCCTTTCACCTTTCCATACTTTTTAAACCCATTTTCGGCCATAAAATCCATAATCCTTATGCCCGGAATATTGTAGGAGCATTGTAGACATAAGAGAAATGCCGATGAAAGAAACTACGCACCATTTCTAGGAACCTAATTCCTAGAGTCATATTAGAATATACGGTAAATAACTCTTAATTTATCGTGGAAACCTTTCTCCCTCAAAGAGGGGAAAAACCACCCCCACAATTTTATTAACTTCAATAACAATTCATTAATAAAAGGGACTAACTCTAGTACCTTTACTCTTAAACGATTAACTATAATCGAAGACTCTACTCTTCAATAAGTCAAACCTACTTCTTATTACAATTCTCTCAAACTCTCTCTCAACTCTACTCTCCAAGAAGTCAAACACACTTCTTGTTACAATTCTTTTAACCTCTCTCTCTCTCAACTCTACTCTCCAAGAAGTCAAACCCACTTGTAGTTACAATTCTCTCAAACTCTCTCTCAACTCTAATCTCCGAGAAGTCAAACCCACTTCTTGTTAATCAATCTAGGAATTATTACAACTCAATAATAAACCTAGAACGAATCAACAAAGACTAATAACGATAGACTTTAACTCATCAAACTTCAACATTCAATAGTTAAGACTCGAACACAACTCATGAACCTGGTTCTAGTGTTATTGTGATGAAGCCTTGCAATTTTGATCCAATGGCTATTGCTCTCATGATGATGACTTTCATGAATATCCAATAGGTACATTTTTAAATGATCTTCATTTCATATATATATTGGAGATTTTCCATGCCCTAGTTTATCACAGAATAGAACTCTTACTTCAAATAGGACTTGTCTTCCAATAAGGAAATCATTTCCTTAAAAGGAGTTTCATCCTATAAGGAAACTTTGACTCCTATTTGAACTTTAATTGTACTCTTTACTTCTTTACTTCTTTCCTTCTTTATTTCTTTCGTTCTTTGCTCCTTTGATTCAACCATTTCTTTATTTCTTTCCTTTTTTGCTCCTTTGATTCAACTATTTCTTTATTTCTTTCCTTCTTTACTCCTTTGTTTGAGATATTTTTTTATTTCTTTCCTTCTTTGCTCCTTTGTTTCATCTATTTCTTTATTTCTTTTTTCGCTCTTGTATTTCTGCGCTGGAATAATTATCTTCTTTTCCACAATCTCTCATATTTGTACAAGCTGTCTACATTCAGGTTTGGGAACCTAGTTCACCTGATAGAGTACACATAAGACAATAAGCAGTGAACCGTGTTCACTTTATCAATCATCAAAACTATTTATATGTTCTCCTACTTCCCAACAATTTCCCTCTTTTTGCTAATGATAAATAATGTTTCGTCACACATCAAGATTCTTTGTCAATCATCAAAATTACAAACATCATGTTCTCTTATTCCTCAACAATTTCACCCCTTTTTATGATGACAGACAATGCATCATAGTTTACTCTGTCAAACATCAAAACACTTTGTCAATCATCAAAACTACAAATATCATGTTCCTTATTCCTCAATATTTTCCCCCTTTTTGATGATGACAAACTATGCATAATATGTCCCTAACTCACATCATATAACTTTCCCCTTTTGGCATCATTGAAAACTAATAACCAAATAACTCATTTAACATACAATGAGTGCAATATCATTTTGACTCATGAACACTTGGGCAACATTTTCTAGTACACTTCTTCTAATAATAGGGTAAGTTAATATGTGGATATTAGCCATCTTACACTGACACACAATCAATATCTTTAGTGAGGAACAAAATAAGCAAACATGTACTCGTTTAAGCCCTTAGAGCCCTAAATCATAAGCATATGATATCATGAGTATGAGATACACATAAGCACATCAAAGAGTCTGAAAAAATGAAGGATAAAGATTGGGATGAAGATTACTAAAATGAGGAGGAAAAGGATGTTTACTGCCATCACTAATTTTTTAGTACGTCCATTGTATACCAGCTCCTTCGATATGATTAGTTTTCTTAGAAAGTGAAATTTCATCAAGATCAACATGAGGTCCATCATCAGTTAAGCATAGTCAGTTTCAAGGAGGCTAGGTGAGTATTTTCAAGCATTAGAACCAATAACAAGTGAGTTAATGAGCTTTCTTTCTTTGAACTTGGTTCAACTACAACATAATTTTAGATTTTTTTTTGAAACTTTGGTCCAACTCCATAAACTTTTCACTCCTCCATGGTCCTTTTGTTAGATAGCCTTTTCTTGATGACATTTTGAAGGGGTACCAACTATGGGTAAGAGATTCATCACATTTTGGTGCAATAGAGATGGGTTTATCAATAATGAAGGCAGGCACCGATAATAGTTTGTTCCTAAGAGAATTGTTCCTCCTGAGAGATAATTGGTTATACACTTGGATTGGATGGAATATCAATTTGAAATTTGTGAACCTAGTTCAAATGGGAGAGGTAAAACAAGGTTCCCCCTAAATTAAAGCAATGGTGGATTTAAGAATGAGGTCCTCATCATTTGAGTAGTTTGGGATTGAATGATGCTTATTGTCAAAGAGATGATTCTTGGTGATTTTTAAGAGAATTACATACTAGAGTATTACAGAGAAATCAGGTTGTCTTTTTGTGTGTTCCTCAATGATTTGCTTAATGTTGTTAGTAAAAGAGTAAGGATAATATCCGCAGACCTTCTAAACATTGTTTGAGATGTGCTTGAAGTGTGTACCTGTTACAGTACGAGACTGAGGTAACATATATTTATTGTATAATCACTCAACCATAAAATTATTAGTCTAGTACCTAATTATTAAAGTAAATCATGATAATGTATCGGCTTATTTTGACAAGATCAAGCTCTAGATAATTTTTCTCATCTTCTTCATAGTCAAGACCTTCATGAGTATGCCTATATCATCATATTCTACCAGATCAAAGAAATCTCAAGCTGAGTAACAGAGAACCAGGTCTTGTATTTTCATAAGTGTGAATTTATTTTGTTTGATAAAAAAATGAGCACACAAACCCATACTAAACAACATATTTGATCGACTCAACGTTAGATACGATAAAGGAACCTATCAACCTAATGAATTATGAAGACCAGGTTCACATGAAGAAGTTCCCCTTGAAGGTGTACCAGACTCTAAGCGTACTGATTGTTCTGTTGTTCCCCCTATCTCCAAGACTATGGGTTAATCCCAATAAATCATGCTATAGGTGAATCAATGATTGTCAGATGTGGACTAAGTTCATCTACAGAGTTCTCTAAATTTGCATAATCAAGGATGTTTGATATCAGGTCACTTTCTTTAGTGACAACCTATTTATTCTACTTTAATGATGACTTCATATATTTCCCTTTTGCATACGCACCACATACAATATCTTCAAAGATTTCGATCTGGGGAATCCCATGAATCAGATCCTTCACGACTAGTTTATTTAAATAAGATAAACTAGCATGACCCGTCTTCTTATGCAAAAGTAGATAAATATTATTAATGATGTTGTGGCAGTAAGATTCTCTTCATGAAGAGACAAGATGTCAACTTTGTATACATTCTTGTGTCTTTTCAAAACCAGGTTCCAAGAGTTATAGTCTGACACAAGACATTAAGTCAGCTGATGTGAACAATACATTGTTTTCGTTGTCACACATTGTAGAGATGCTCAACGAGTTGTGCTTCAATTCTTGAACATAAAACACATTCTTTGTGGCATGGGATAGTGACTTTTCAACTTTGTCAATTTTGACTATTTCACCTTTCTTATCATTTTCAAGGATTTCACTACCGCCTTGAAAATTAGAGATTGAGAGGAAATTTTCTACTATGTTTAGCAGCTTTCTGGAGCATGCACTATCCATGTACCACATTGACTCTTTACCTCTCACCTTCACCTAAAACACTAGTCAAAGATTAGCCTTGGGAACCCAGATTAGCTTGGGACCCTTTTTGTGAGTAAAGGGATGAATAAGATCTCTTCTAGCCTAGAAAGGTAAATAAGAAGACCTTTTATAAGGAGCATTTTTATTTGGAACCACGTTCCTAACCATTTCAACCTTTTTCTTATTAGTGAACTTAACATCTTTTTGAAAGGCCTTAAATATAGCTTTACATTGATTCCTTAAATGACCTGAGTTTCCACAATGAGTGCATAAACTTTTAGACATGTGAATAGTGTGTTCTGCAAGATTTTTCTCTATTCTGAAACCTATCCCACTTTGACTGGTGGTCTGCCTTTCTTGAATTTGAGTTGAAATTTCAAAAGACCTGGTTCATCCAAGATTTCGCTCCAGATCAAGTTTCGTCTTAACAAAATTTTCTTGTAACAGTTTGTTTCTTTCAATTAAGGCCTGACGGATTATAGTTAACCATTTTATGTTTTCTCCCAGAGCTAATTAAAGTTCATTAGATGGCTTTTTGCCCTTGTGACTTAACTCTGATTTCATTGCCTTGTCTTTTAGACCATTGATGGTGTTATCACGAGAAGTAATTAGATGTTCCAGTTTATGCTAGATTGTATGCATCAATAAGAACTGAAGACAAGGATTGCAATTGTTTCTTGGAATAACTATTTATTTTAGACTTAATTTCAAGAAAACATACATATGGTTGTTTTTCCTCCTCTTCATCTTCATCGGAACTTGATATCATTGCCAAGATGTTCTTTTTTATTTCCATCTCTCTTTCTTCATTTTCAGAATCAGTAATCGCAAAAAGTATAAGAATGTCATCATCTGAATACTTCATTGCCAATAGTGACTGCTTTTGGGATTCATTGTCATTGAAGTCATCTCTTGATGTGTTTTCCATAGCCGTTATTGGATTCTTCACAACCAAATCTCCTTTACGAGTAGTCATTCTCCTGTTTGAAGGAATTTGTTGATTTCTTCTTGGTTCTTTTTCCATATCCTGACAAGTACCTTCATGAGCTGTCTGCAGAGTGTCCAAAATTTGTTTAGCAATAGAGCATGATGAAATTATATTGTACTCATTTGGACCAATTCAACACATTAGAATTTTATTTGCCTTAGCGTTATTTTGAACAACAATTTTATCATTATCATATAATTCTAGTCTTCCTTTTGAAATCAATGTCTTCCCATCATCACCAAGTTTGGTGGGAATGATTGGCCCATCAAGAACTAAATTCCACAAATAATTATTTTTTATTCGATAATATAATCCATCATTCTATTCTTCCAACATTCATAGTACTTCCCGTTGAAGAGTGGTGGCTAGGTCAGAAAAGCGCCTTCATGAGATAGTGGTGGCTAGGTCAGAAAAGCGCCTTCATGAGATATTGGTGGAGCAGCCTTATGATCCTTTTCAAGGTGTTAAACTTTGATGAAAAGACCTGCTCTGATACCAAATGAACAAAACTATGCACCACCGGTTATTTCTAGGAACATGGTTCCTAAAGTCGTATTAGAACAGAAGGTAAATACTCTCTCCGTCCCATTTTATGTGAGGTAGTTTGACTCGAAACAGAGTTTAAGAAAGAAATGAAGACTTTCAAAATTGTGGTCCAAAATGAATGATAGAAATTTGTGTGGCTGTAAATTATTTCATTAAGGGTAAAATAGGCATTTTACAGTAAAATTGTTACTTAATATAGAAATGTGTCATTCTTTTTGGGACTGACTAAAGAGGAAAGTAAGTCAAATAAATTTGAACAAAAGGGCTTAATTTATCGTGGAAACCTTCCTTCCTCAAGGAAGGGAAAACCCACACCACAATTTTATTAACTTCAATTATAATTCAGTAATCAAATGGACTAACTCTATTACCTTTACTTTTCAATGATTAACTATAATCGAAGACTCTACTCTCCAAGAAGTCAAACTCACTTATTATTATAATTCTCTCAAACTCTCTCTCAACTCTACTCTCAAAGAAGTCAAACCCACTTCTTGTTACAATTCTCTTAAAATCTCTCTCAACTCTACTCTCCAAGAAGTCAAACCAGATTCTTACTACAATTCTCTCACACTCTCTCTCAACTACACTCTGCAAGAAGTCAAATCCACTTCCTATTACTCAATCTAGGAATTATTAGAACTCAATAATAAACCTAGAATAAAAAAACAAAGACTAATAACCCTAGACTTTAGCTGATTTGACTTCAACATTCAATAGTTCAGACTCAAACACAACTCATGAACCCGGTTCCAGTGTTGTTGTGACGAAGCCTTGCAGTTTTGCTCCAATGGCTATTGCTCTCATGATGATAACTTTTGTGAATATCTAATAGGTGCGGCTTTCAATGATCTTCATGTCATATATATACTAGAGATTTTCCATGCCTAGTTTATCACGGACTAGGACTCTTACTTCAAATAGGACTTTTCTTCCTATAAGGAAATCCTTTCCTTAAAAAGAATTTCATCCTATAAGGAAACCTTGACTCCTATTTGTACGTAAGTGTACTCTTTATTTCTTTATTTCATTCCTTCTTTGCTCCTTTGTTTCATCTATTTCTTTGATTCTTTCCTTCTTTATTTCTTCCATTCTTTGCTCCTTTTTTCATCTATTTCATTATTTATTTTTTCACTCATGTATTTCTTCACTTTAATATTTTTCTTCTTTGCCGCAATCTATCATATTTGTAAAGGTTGTTCACATTCACGTCTGAGAACCTGGTTAACCTGATAGAGTAAACATAAGACAATAAGTAGTGAATAATGTTCACTTTATCAATCATCAGAACTACTTATAAGTTCTCTTACTTCCCAACATTATATGTTCTTCTACTTCCCAACACACCCATGCTCCAAAATTCTACCGAATCAAAGTAATATATTAAAAAATCAAAACCCAACCGAATGCTTATTCTAAACACCATATTTCTAGCATACAAGTAAGGAAAGTATGGGAAACAATCATTACCTTAATTTTGACATCGAAACCGAAGTGATCAGGAGAGAAGGCTGAGTTTTGAGTGAAAAAAGAAGAGGAATGGGAGAGAAACCCATTTATCAACCTATATTTAGTTTCTGACCTGTTATAGCAACCTGTCAGCCGTTATAACGATATTATTCCCTCTATAGAAGGACATGTGTTAGTGGGCAGGAATTATTTTGTTGTTTCATCCAGTTAATCTCCCTGATTCAGTTATTAGCAAAGTGTCGGTGTACTTGGGAAATTGGGATGTGGGATTTTTCTATGGTACATATAGGGCTATAATTCTCTCTTTACGGTGTCAAAATTAGAGATAGTATTCCACGATATACTTTTGTTCCTTCTGTCTTAAAATTTTTTGGGGATGGACGAAGGATAAATTGGTATCTATTGTAATGATCTATTGTATCGTTATTCAAAAACACCTCATGCAGGACCTCAAGAATATTTGAAATACGCTGTCAAATTAAATTGGGGTGACACGATGAAAAATTTAGAATTTGATTTTAATCTAGGTTGACATCACCCCGCATTGAGGAAATTTTTCCAATGGGCATTGAGTCTTCCACTACTTGAGGAAGTATGTGACATGATCCATGTTGAAAAGAACTAGGGTTAAATAAGCCAACAACGCATCCCCCATCCCCCTTTACTTAGTAGGGCTTGAAAGGCTGGACAATTTGTTTTTCTTTCTTGTCAAGTATTTTCAATCTAAGCCAAAATAGGAAAAGTTGCAAGCACCACTAGGCCCGCTCATTGGTTGAACATTAGTACGGTCTGATATCCATTCCTTACTCAAATAGGAAGGTGGCAGTCTCAATCTAACGGCATGGTCCAGAAAAAGCCTTTTCTTTATGGATCCATGGGATTTTTGTTTTGGTTACAAGAAGTGCTTGTTTGCTCGATTGCAGCACTTCGACTTGAGTTTCCATTGTAGGATTGAGTAAGGTGACAAGAGATTAAGCCAAGGTTCATTTCTATGCTTCATAGATGTTCGTATAATTCTTGTGGATTTTGGGTATTTTTCAATTCAGCCTCTCGTTCGGTCTTCACTGAAGGATTGTCCACCTTCTCAAGCCTCTCTACCATACCCTTCAAAGAACTTATCAAACTAGTTGAGAATTGTTCTATGGTTGCACCCCACAATGGGTTCTTATTTACAAAATCACATGTTTCTATTTTTGGAACATCACATGTATATTTGGGGGAGAATCACTCGGTGCGAGGCCTCCTGTGTGAGGTCGGTGATGGTCAACAACTCATGCAAAAAATGTTGAAAAATGGTAATGATGCAAGAGCTCTTTCCCCCCTATACTCTCTAAAAAATGGATGTCGAGTTTTTGGACTCTATGTTGAGTAAGGGTTCCAAACCTTCCAAAAGTGATAGGTATGTGTTCGTTCTTGGCACTCACTTTCTATATTATTCCAATCTAAAAGGATCAATGGTAAGTGGATTTCAGGTTCGATAGTCTCGAGAAGGTATTAGCCACTGGTGACCATACTTTCATAGAAGTACCATTGGGCGGTGGTTCCTCTCCTTCCTCTTGAACCTCAAACAAAAAAATGATATTTCCATCAGCTCAACTAAGACTTCCAAATTGAAAAAGTAAACAAAACTTTACTTAAGAGGAAGGTACCGTATGCCAAAAAAAATCACTTTCGAAAGGCTTCAAACTACTAGTCATTAAGACTACTATGAAAGAAAGGTAATGAATTCCTTTCTTGACATATCCTACGTGCATTATACCTAACCTTTTTCACTTAATTTCAATCTCAACAAAGAAATGAAAGCATAACTCTTTGCTCGCTTGCAGCGCCTCTTAGTCTTTTATTTTAGCCTGACTTATGATGATCTCTCAAGTGTCTATGGAAAATTCAATCAGTCTCGTGATGAAGATAATTTTTTATGTTTAAAGGCATCATCACGACAACTCAATTTTTTTGGTAAACTACTCGGGATTACCCATGGTTTAGTAAAACAGAGGAGATATTTTTTCTTCATCTGGGCGCATTTATTATGAACTAAAAAGTGGTTGTCTAATTAGTGAGGTTTTAAAAATGTCATAGAATTCATGATTGGTCATTCCATTTTTTCTTTCAACAAGTAGGCGACGTGAATCTATGTTTTCTGTCTTTCAATCGGATACCAATTGCTTAGACGTGTTTGTAACCCTCGAGATGACTTGCAAAAAAAATGCTTTCTAGGTTTGTATTGTGTCTCCAAAATAAATAGTTCATTTATTGATGGTCATACGATGGGGATTGAACCCGCATTTGGTGGATTCACAATCCATGACCTTGATCCATTTGGAAACATCTGCCCCTAACCCCACAAAGGTTGAAGTATCTATCTACGATCAGATCCTTTCTGAATTCCCCTATAACCGCTTATCAAAGAGAAGATTTTTCATAGACTATAGTTGCAAGTCTATTATTTTGTTTCAGAATTAGGGCAACATCGCTTGAAGAAGTAGAAGCTTCCTAGCAAAGATTCAAACAAAGACGTTGGGTTGTTCACTTCCATGATTTGACTTCACTTTACTTAAGATTAAAGGTAGGGGTTGGGTGGGTAGTGAAGCTCATTTGGTAGAAAATGAGCGAGCTGCAAGCACCTACTCCTATCAAAATTAAAAGCAGCAAGCGAAACTTGAACTTGAAGAAGTAGACCTCTATCAAAGAAAGTTGTTGCATGCTAGCCCCTTGTATAGGGTTCCAAACATGTTCACCCCTAAACTATAACTTTTCTTTGAAGCCCCTAAATCATGCGATATTTGAAGAATCCACTTTCTACAAACCTTTCGATAATATAAGAGAAGCTCTACAAGCTTTCTTCACATGTTTGAGCGTATCCCTTTTTTATTAGTAAGGTTATCAAATTTCCTTTAGTTTCTTTATGAATATAATCTAAATAATAGGGGTAGTTTCACGACCTGAGCCTACACCATGGACATGGACGGCACTCGAGAACCATTGTTGGTCCCCAAGCAAACCCTCATCCTGGCTAACAACAAGCGGAAGACTAACTCAAGCATACATAAGCATCAAACTGAAAGAAACGTTGAAAAATAGTTTACTAAATCTCAAAACTTTGCCGAATATACTAAGTATGAAAGATAAGTTTTAAATAAAACATATAAAACTGAGAGACTCTCTAAAATTGTCTATCTATGAAGCCTCTACTATATATAGATGAGTGTCGGGACAAGACCCACAACTACTCAAAATATTATTAATACTAAGAACTCATAAAACTGGAGTCCTCCGGAAGTAAGGAGGTCTTACTCAAAAGTTGACGAGCGGATGAAGTGATCTCAACAGACTCTTGTTAAGGATCCTAATAACTTGTATCTACACTATTAAAAGATGCAGTTCAAATTAAATCAGTAAATTGAATATACGAGTATGTAATATAGCTGAATAACAAATAACTGAAAGAAAGGACTGCAATAGATAACAATGTACTCAAGCTGAATGTAAAGACATAAAGAATTTAAATCATTTAAAGCTTTACAAAATACTTCCTCATCTCTGAACTCAACATAATAAGTGATATATAAAAATACACTTTAACTCTATTGAGAGATTTTCTAACCGACAACTATCACTATGAGCTACGTGATGATACAACGTCTCACCCACGTTGCCAGAATCGTTATATACCTTGTTGTGGTATAGTTAGCCTCAACTAAGTGGATCCACTAAGCTATGCTTAAAAATAAATAAGGAATCATCTAAAATGTATGATCCTTTACCCATGTTGGCATACATGGTTTATGGAGGTTGTGAGTTGTCTGAACTCTCCCTCATATCGGTGCTCAATACTACTCCCAATAATATTTATAACTCATGCTCATATGTTTAAAAACATAACTCTTCATCTGGTTTGAGATAATTGCTCAAACTACCCTCTTAAAAGAGGTAACTGCTCTTCAAATATCTTTTGAACTCATAACTCGTTTAGAAATCTCAGTTTCTCTTTTATCAATGTAAAAATTTATACCTAACGGAATACATAGTCCCCCTTATACTCTTACTCAATTCATACTTGAAAACTCTTTATTAAAAACATTTCAAAATCATAATATAATATGATCAGTGATGACTTGGGAAGTCATGTTGCATAAACATTGATGGTATATCTAGATACCATACTGCTTAAACATTGATGACATACTCAATTGTTATACTAATCATATTTTAGAAATTCTTTTCTCAAAACTCATCTTTACTTTCTCAAAACTCAGTTTAAGAACTCAAGTGTTGGGTTTAAAAAAGCTTTTCAAAATTTATAACTCAAAAAAAGGTTCATGCTGAAATATAGACATGAACAAATCAACTCAAGGATCTCAATAACAATATAGCAACTCAATGATTATGAATAGAATTTTTAAAAGAAAAATGAACTCAAGAACTCAAAATTAACTTATCTCAAGAATGCTCAAATCTAGGGAAAGAATCCTAAATTACTCTTTTACTGATCTGGAAGTAGATGTAGGGCGTGAGGATGAACTAGTCCAACACTATGATAGTCTGACATACCTAAAATAACAAGGTTCTTGAATGATTTTGGTTAAGAACTTGATTATGAGCCTTGAAACCCTTAGCTTCAAGGAGAAAAATCAAGAAAACCTTTCTTGAGATTCTTGAATTAATTTCTTGAAATCTCTATGGCAAAGAATTATGATTTTCATTAGTGATTCATAATTTTATGGAAGAATTTGAGTTGTAAATACTAGAATTGTTGGAGAAAAACTTACCTTGAAGAAGATTCATGAAAAAGATTGAAAGAATCTTGAAGGGAGTTTTCTACTTTGAGAGAAAAGAGAATGATGGATTAAAAGATGAAAATCTGATTGTTTGGGGTCTTTAAATACTCAAGAAATTCGTTTAGGATTTTCTTATAGGTAAAAAGACAAAAACGCCCATTTTTAATATTTTCCCGTCAGCTAATTCATCACTGCATATATCAGGTTACTAAAATGGTCATAACTTTTTACTTAGAAATTGGATCGACGCGAAATTGGTAGAGTTGGAAAGAGGATTCAAATACCTTTAATTTGATAGGTTATGGGCCACGTAACTCTTTATATTCTAAGAGATATGATCATTTGAAGTTGACCTAACTAGAATCTTACATCAAAACTTAATCGGTAAGGAAGCTTTCAACTGAGCTTTGTGCTAGGAGATTCTAGTTATCTTAATTGATATCCAAAAATCATTCTCACACTAAAGAATTTACCTTTACATATATGGGAAATTTAAGAATCACCCGATATGACCCTACAAGTAAATGAAGAATGATTCGAGTCTTAACTTAGAAACTTTTGGGGAGTTACAGGTAGGGGCACTAATGAGCAAGAAAAGGTGTGCGCTAAGACGCAACGGCTTTCACGTAGCTGCAATGCCCTTTCTTCTTGCCTGATCTTTTACTAAGAAACTAATCTAAATAGAAGCCCTTTTTTTTCAAAGTCAACTTTCTCCCTTCTTGCTTTAGTGAAATAGGAGGCGCTAACGCGACCTTCTTTCAGCTGGTTTCACCCTATCTATTTATCTATATTTTCAAATGGATATTTAAGGATCTCTCTTATTCATATATCTTGAAACCAGATCAATAGTCATCTCTTAATAGATATATTTATCGATAGAAAAATATAGTTCTCTATATGGATCTATCTCCATATCTAAATATGAAAAAACCGACACTTAAAGGGTGTAACCAACGGGAGGCTCTCACCATATCCCTTGACATTGTTCTCTGACGATGTCCTCGGGGCAAAAGGAGCTCAAAGACACTTGAATATAAGTAAATGAACCACCATTCTCTTTCTTTCTTCTTCCAATCAGGACAAGTGGGTTGGTTCAGTTCGTCCTCCTATCTTCTTATTCTTTTTCTTTGTTCGTGTTCATGTTGGGTGAAAGATTATTGTAGAGGATCGGAAAGCCACTTGATTGTAAGGAGAGAAGCACCCCTTATTGTTTTCCCCTCATAAGCCTCTTCTAGTTCCATAACATGGGACTTTGACGTGTTCCTCATCTATGTGGATTCTTATATTCTTTAGTGATATATGCATAGATCGGACCCTAACCCTTTTTTGCCTGGATGTGGCATTAGCACTACTAAAAACTGCCAAAAAATGACGAACAGAAAAGCGACGGACTGCGTCGCTCCAAAAAGTGACTTCATTTGCCACACTGTCCGTCGCTTTTTAATAAAAATTATTATTTTTAAAATTATTTTACAAAAAGCAACAGATGGCATCTCTTAGTCCGTCACTTTTTTTCGCGGATTTTTGCGCTAAATATATATATAATTAATAATTATTTATTTAATATATAGAGAGACGCCGTTCGTCGCTTTTTAATTAAAAAAATTATTTATAAATTAAACAATAACCACGTTGTCCATCGTTTTTAATTTATTTTATTTTATTAGTTAGTTTTTAAAAAAAGCGACGAACGACATTTCTTAGTCCGTCGCTTTTTGGTCAAAATATCTAGTCAAATATTTTTAAAAAACGACGGACAACGTCTCTTAGTTCGTCGCTTTTTAGTGAAATATTTTTTAAAAAGCGACGGACAAAGAGATGTTGTCCATCGCTTTTTTAAAATTATGTTGAACCAAATTGTGGGTTTTCCCCCCATTTTCCATCTCTCTTTGTCTCTCTTTTCTCTTCTCTCCCTTCTCTCTAAAACCAAACTGTTGCGCCGCTGCCCCACGCCGTCGTCGCCCTTCTCTCCTAGAACATTAGTCATGTCGTTGCCTTGCCCCGTCGGCACCGCCACCCGTCGTCGCCACTGCCTCTTTTCCTTAGCTTGTTAAGGTTAGGGTTTAATTTTAGTTTTTTTCAATTCTAGTAATATTTGATTTGTTATAAATTAGTATATTGTTTTAGTTTGATGAATTGTGTTATTCAATTGTTAATTTGTATATTTGATTATTGTTAGTTAGGTAGAGAATTGGGGATTTTTTATTTTAGGGTTTTCTTCTAAATTGGGATTTATTTTAATATGATTGTGAATTGAGTATTAGAAGATAGAACTAAAAAATAATTATAAGTTAGAAGTTATAAAGTTAGAAGTTAGATTAGTTGCATTTTCCAACTTTGAAATTCTTGAATTTAGTATGTTTGATGGTTGAAGTTAGAAAAACATTCAATTGCATATGAAAGTTAGATTACTCTGAAGTTAAAAAAATATTGGATAGTATATGAAAGTTGAAATTAGATTAGTTAAATTTTCCAACTTAGAAGTTCTTGAATTTAGTAAGTTTGAAAGTTGAAGTTAGAAAAATTGGGGATTTTTAAATATGATTGTAAATTAAGTATTAGAAGTTAGAACTAACAAATAATTAGAAGGTAGAAGTTAGAGATTAGTTGAATTTTTCAATTTGCCATTGTATTTGTGCTTTTATGTATTATATTGTTGTTGAAAATTGGGTTACTTGAATTATATTCTTGAACTTAGAAATTCTAGAAATTAGATATAAACTTGAATTTTTGTAGGATTTTAGAACTTTAATTAGGTTGTGAACTTTAGAAATCTTGAATTATTGTAGGATTTTAGAAGTTTAGGTTGTGAACTTTAGAAATCTTGAATTATTGTGGGATTTTAGAACTTTAAGTTGTGAACTTTAGAAGTCTTGAATTATTGTAGGATTTTAAACTTTAGGTTGTGAACTTTAGAAATCTTGAATTATTGTAGAATTTTAGAACTTCAGGTTGTGAACTTTAGAAATCTTGAATTATTATAGGATTTTAGAACTTAAAGGTGTGAACTTTAGAGAACTTGAATATTTTGTAGGACTTTAGAACTTCATAAGGTTGTGAACGTTAGGAATTTTGAATTATTGTATGATTTTAGAACTTTAAGTTGTGAACCTTAGAGAACTTGATTTTTGTAGGATTTTAGAACTTTAGGTTGTGAAACGTTAGAAATCTTAAATTATTCTAGAATTTTAGAACTTTAAGTTGTGAATTTTAGAGAACTTGAATTTTTGTAGGATTTTAAAACTTTAAATTGTGAACTTTAGAAAACTTGAATTATTGTGGGAGTTTAGAACTATAGGTTGTGAATTTTAGAAATTTTGAATTATTTTAGGATTTTAGAACTTTAGGTTGTGAACTTTAGAAATCTTGAATTATTGTAGGATTTTAGAACTTAAAGTTGTGAACTTTAGAGAACTTGAATTTTTGTAGGATTTTAGAACTTTATAAGATTGTGAACATTAGAAATCTTGAATTATTGTAGGATTTTATAACTTTAAAAGTTGTGAACTTTAGAGAACTTGAATTTTTGTAGGATTTTAGAACTTTAGGTTGTGAACGTTAGAAATCTTGAATTATTCTAGAATTTTAGAACTTAAAGTTATGAATTTTAGAAAACTTGATTTTTTGTAGAATTTTAGAACTTTGAGTTGTGAACTTTAGAGAACTTGAATTATTGTGAGATTTTAGAACTTTAGGTTGTAAACTTTAGAAATCTTGAATTATTTTATGATTTAGAACTTTAGGTTGTGAACTTTAGAAATCTTGAATTATTGTGGGATTTTAGAACTTTAAGTTGTGAACTTTAGAAATCTTGAATTATTGTAGGATTTTAAACTTTAGGTTGTGAACTTTAGAAATCTTGATTTATGGAATTTATGAACTAATTATTAGGTTGAACTTTAGAAATCTTGATAAAATATAGTCTTTATGAACAATTTGTAATTTTGAAACAATTTTTTTGTAATTTTGAAACGAATTTTGAAAGATTTTATAAGTCTTTAAATTGTGATTTAGATATTTTTGAATGTTAAGTTAAGTTTGTTGTTTTATATTTTGTGTAGCTTCTTTATAATGTTTTGTGTTTGTTTAGGGCTGAATTAAATTGAATTGAATTGCTTTTGCAGGTGGGCAGCATAAACTGTTCTGCTGTCAAAAAAATTGTAGAAAAAGCGATGGACAGGGTCCTTTAGTTCATCGCTTTTTTGGATTTTTCAATTTTTTATTTCCAAAAAAACGACGGACGGCGTCTCATTGTCCGTCGCTTTTCAAGATTCTAAAAAAATTAAAAATTAATTAAAGCGACGGACTTCGTCTCTTTTTTTTTAAAAAAATTTAAAAAAAAAACGACGGATGGCGTCGCATTCTTCAAAAAAAATATTTGAAAAAAACAACAAAAGTGACGCAGTCCGTCGCTTTTGGCCAAAAAAGCGACGCAATCTGTCGCTTTTGGCAAAAAAAGCGAAGCAGTCTGTCGCTTTCTTCAATCTCTTTTTGGAAGGTTTTTAGTAGTGTAGGCTTCTCCAAACTTGCGAACAATAGAAAGGAAGAATTCCAGCACAAATGGCATCGAAACCCATGGATTACAAGTCTACTTTAATCATAATTTACCCCATGGAGCCTGAAGTTTCTGTTCAAATTTCTTCTGCAGTTGCTTGGCATTCAAGTAGCATAGACTTAACTGAGTCGTTAGACCTGTTCTTGAATGCATAATTTGTGTAAATTGAAATGAGATTTAATGCTTAGGCCTTCGAGCATGGAGTCTAGGTGGATGAAACATATTGATTATTGTTATTTAAGGTAAGGAACCATTGTGGTAGGTTGCGTTGACTCTATGACTGGCGGTGGACATTACTTTATGGTTGTAGATCTTTCAATAATTTGAGTTGAGGTGGGTTCAGGCTTGGATGGTAGGTGATGATTTGAGTTATTTCCCAATTTACTTTTGGGATACACATATTTTGCTAGAAGGTCAATCGTTGAGCTTCATGATATTCATCTTCCAAGGACAAGTTAACTCTTTCACTAGTATCACTTGTACCATATGTGGTTAGGGAGTAAAAAGAGACGAATATGAAACAATTTGTTTTTGTCAGTCTCATGCAATGAACTTGTCTTAATTATTTGTGGTCTTACAAATGTGGTTGTGTTCCATGTGGTTGTGATTGTGTGGTGTTTGTG
Organism: Solanum chiquidenum; assembly: GCA_029582725.1. NCBI lineage: Eukaryota > Viridiplantae > Streptophyta > Magnoliopsida > Solanales > Solanaceae > Solanum > Solanum chiquidenum. The sequence goes on from JAJOOS010010552.1 coordinate 38,406, forward strand.
ATTCTCGATTGACTCATATACCATGCTGGGTACAAATTTATTAATTTGCTCAGATACCATACATAGTATGGAATATCTATTGATTGTTTTGTATACGAGACCCGGTGCAAGTTCAATATATTGGTTGGCTCGGGTGCCAGGTCAAGTATATATTGGTTGTTTATTGGTGTGTTGGGTCAATGAATAAACCAATTTTATTCATTATGATGTATTCATCAAATGTGATCCATCAGTGGCCGAATTGGTGTGTTTAAACGCTAGAATAGTTCTTGTGTAGATTGAAATTGCATGTTTAACACCGTAGATGATATATTAAGGATCTTTGGTTGGTCCATATTACTTGAGAGATGGTCGAAATCATGTATAGGTCAAGTCAAGGGGAACAAGAGTTTTGCAAGCGATCCACCATTGGCCAATGGCCAAAGGCCAAGGGACAAAGGCCAAGGGCCAAGGTGTTGGTAGAGGATTTTAGAAGAGATCATATACCGGTTAACAGAGATTTGATAAATTTATATTCAGGATATGGAATTAGTGGAAAGTCTCCAGGTGATAGAGAGGTTAGGTTATAACAAGATATGAGGGTGGAATGACTTTCAATGGTGGGGTTGGTAGTGAAATGAGGTAGGGAGAGTTGAGATGGAGTGGATGAGTTCATAGGCAGTATTACTTGGTAGTAATGGCGGTGGTTGAAGGATCAGGTTATATAGCTTTAAGTTATATGTTTCCTCTAAATATTTACATTATATTATGTGGTGGATGCGGATTGACCGATAATGCCTACCAGCACGTGTTGTTTGTACTAATACTACTCTTTCTATGCCATTTGACATAGTTGTACGATCAGTGATATTTCTTAGGTGTAGGCGATGATGATCTCCAATAACTTTTACTCCTCTCTTCCTTATGATTGAAGTTGTGTCTTATTTTCAAATATTATATTATCTTTGAAGCTCTTGTACCTATTTAGATTAGTTCCTAGAGAGGGTTCTATAGGCATAATACATATATTGGACCCTAAACTTGGCTTCAAATTTTAACTTTGACCTCCAACTTTCATAGTGCACAAACATGCACTTTAACTATCCAACCTTTTAATAAATAAAAACGCGAGTCCTACCCGGTAAAACGCGTGATATGCACGTATTCTGTGAGAGTTAGGAGTAATTTTTGAGACCCGCAATGATAAAAAAAAATGCTGAAATGACAACTCTACCACCCCGGATTCTGGCCAATCTCCGGCAACCAAAAACCCCCCATTCATTTTCTTCTTTTTCAGGCAAAACGCCACCACCAAATGACCCCAAACAAGTGAACAAACACATCCATTACTCCTCTCTTTTCCGGCCAGCAAACACCACTTGAAACCACCATTCATTTTCTTCTTCTTCCCTCCGCTCACGCCACTACTAGCGATCCGGCTTCAACCTCAAACAACCAGCAGCTCCCAACTCCAAACACCTCCAACTCAACCGTTCTCTTTCTTCCTCCACACCAGAGCACAACCCATGAAGTGAATGAGCTTCGAGCTCACTAAACCCACCGAATACCCAACCCCAAACCCATCAGATCCGCCATCTTCGGCAAGAATCATGACGAAAGAACACTGATGCAACCAGCAGCTCGAACAAGACACAAAACAGCAACCAAATGACCCCCAAAACCCCATGAAAACAGACCCAACAACCACAAACGCCTAAACCAAGAAGCCAACCATCAACAAACCTCTAAGCTCCAAGCTCTAAAAACCATAGGAGGAATTAATTTTGATTCTTGTAAATAAATTAAAATTAATTTTGATTTTTTTTGTTCTAAAATCGACGTGTAAAATATTTAATTAGTTGGCAGCCATTGAGTGGCTCACTAATACATGTTGGAGCGTTTGCATTTCACGCACTTTGGCTGCAAAAATCGCGTGTTTATTTATTTAAAAGTTGGATAATTAAAATGTCTATTTGTGCACTATGAAAGTTGGAGGTCAAAATTAAAATTTGAAGCCAAGTTTAGGGTCCAATATATGTATTATGCCTATATTTAACAAAAGTGTTTTAGTTAAAATAAGGTTGAGAGTAGCTCTTTTATATAAATTAGGTGATATATTGATATTTTGTTTATTCAACATTTTTAGTTTAAAATTTATTGGTAAGAGTTCTCCTATCTAGGTGTATGATTAGATGTCCGCACGGTCCAGTGATTTGAGTCGTGAGGATAAGCATTGTACACTTCTTTCTCTTTCATAGTGAAAAAGTTTCTTTATTTCTGCTTGGAGGATTAGGTGTACCCGAAGCTCCTTCAATTTCTTATGTTATTTTCTTCCTTATTTATTTTGTGTGTGATTGTGTGTTATTTAACCCACGATCTTTCAGCAACAATTGACATCATCGCACATTTAAAATTTTCTACTCACAATTAAGGGTTAAAATGTCTTCATCATTTTCAACAAAGTATTAATTAAGAATATAAATTTAGTGGAGGATCTAGTTTCAGTCTCTGAAAGAGTAAAATGAGATCATTCCTGGTGTTATGAGGACTATAGGAGGCAATTGATGAGCCTTTTATCAAGAGATACTTGAAGGATAGAGCTTTGTGTGGGACCTTGATGAGCGTTACATATAAGTATTCTACTATTCTTCAACAAATTACTGAACAAAAATTTGCAGCAACAACAATAATATTGTTGAAAGATATATATTCTAAGAAAATGATAATAAAGTATCTTTATCTAAAAAAAAGTTGTAGGATTTTCGTGTGAACGAAGGTACACCAATTAAAATTTACCTTGATGAATTTAATTCAAATATTAATGAACTTGAATAATGTAGATATCAAAGTTGTGAGTGAGGATAATGTCTTGATTATGTTATGTTCTTTACCACTATCTTATGATACTTTTGTTGAAATACTATTAAAATGAGAAAGCTAATATTTTACTAGATATTGTTAATAACGTATTAAAATCTAAAGGATTGAAGAGGAGATTTTCAATGAGCAGAACTAAGGACTTTCTTTTGGTTTTGGTGCAAATTTTTACATGTATAAGAACTAATTTACAACTTACAAGCAAAATGAGACCGTCTATCAAGGTGATGATAATTTATTAGCAGTAGAAAAAATTGATAACATCAAATTGACAGTGTTTGATGGTATAATGAAAAATGTTGAGTGTTGGCATGTTCCTTGAATGAATAAAAAATTGATTTTTTTTCAACTTTGGATGATCAAAGGTAAAAATTTCACTAAGATAATGAAGCATATAAAGAGTTCATGATATTCATGAAGGATAAGCTGCGTTTCAGGTTGAATTATCTTCAAGTAAGTGTAATTGAAGAAAAAATAGTTAGTATAACTTTTGAAAAGAGTGATCTGAATCAGTCTCAGTTGTGGCACTTGCGACTTGGTCATATGAGTGACAAAAGATTCTCGTTGTTTAACAAGTAGAACTTGTTGAATGGGAACAAAATCAAATTTCAATTTTTTTTGTAAATATTGTGTGTTCGATTAAGCAAACGTCAATAAGAAGGCAAAACACAAAATCAAAGAAAACTTAAATTATAGTATGATTTAGTTCATTTGCTGATTATTCAAATTTTGAGGATATTTGTTTGTGAACATAAACTTTGTATGTGTAAGAATCGATAATTTAACCTTTCATGTATAAGCTAAACTCCTTACCCTAAATCGTCTACAATATAAATAGTGACATACAAATAAATACGTAATCTATTTAAATTTCTTTTTGAAAATAAATAAATATATATTCTATAATAAATATATATCTACACAGTGGCGGAGCCACGTTATTGCTAGGGGGTTCATCCGAACCCCCTTTGGCGGAAAATTATATTATTTATGCATGACTAAAATAATTTGTTAGGTATATATAATAGATGTCGAACCCCCTTCGACTACTTCGTATGTCTATTTCTTCGGATTTTAAACCCCCTTATTGAAAATCCTTGCTCTGCCACCGTATCTACTACATACATATACAGTTAATATTCTATTACCATAGTTAATTATAAATATTTTAACAATCTTCCACCTAAACTTTTAAGGATAATGATTTTTAGAATATACATATTTACAGACATGATTAGTGATATATATATTGGCAACCCCATAGCAGAGACACGTAAGAAACACATGAATGGATCTGGTGCAAAAGATTTGTACTCACAAGGAACAAATGACTTTTCCTTCTTTCATTGTTTATGTTTAAGAAATGGATTATTAACTGTTCTTGTCTGACATTGATTAATCATAATTGAGAATTTGTTACCACATTCTAGGCTTGAATGCGAACCATTATAAGCGGACAAGAGAAAATTATTCGAATGATAAGCATTTTATACTTATATTTTGAGATTGTGAGTTCGATTTATCAAAAATATAAAAATGGTGAGAACTCTTCCTATAGCGGTCAAAACAAAATCATTATAAGCAAATAGCAACATATTCTAAACATGGTATTAGAATCTTCGAATTAGTTGATTTTCATTTTCACAATACATACATAAAACAATCGTTTTCTTTTAATTTTAAGTACCTCAATTCATGACATTTTCTTGATCTTAGTTTGAGTAGAACCACTTTATTTCTCGAAGCATTCTAGAAAATAAGTTTTTGAAAAAAAATCAATCTATGTTTGCAAAAACA
>JAJOOS010010553.1:0-42650 GCA_029582725.1 Solanum chiquidenum
TTCACAATATTTATAACCTAAAATTCTTTTTTGCAAAGTCCAATTTTCATCAATCCAATGTGCAGTAATAGTGAAATAATCATTACCATTTACACTACAACTCATATCAGAAGTAATAGCTATTTAACAATTATTATAATAAAATAAACAACGAAGATATTGAAAATGTTGTGCTTGATAATCAAAGATAGCCTTTTTAATTGTATTTTTAGTAAAACCTTTAAAATGTGGATTATACACAATTTGAATATAATGAATAAAATCGAGATTTTCAGCAAAACTAAATGGCAAACCCATAACAACAATTATTTTAGCTAATTCTTCAAGATCTTTACTCTACTACATGACCGTTGTATACTAGAGCCAGAAACATTAGAAGGATTTAATTGTGTTTGGACCATATTAGAGCCCCTTACTCCTACAGTTTCAGGAAGGGTGCTACCATTCTTTTTAGCTTCGGCTACAACTTTAGCATGCAAAAATTCATTTTTACAACATGACATTAAATGATTACTCAAATGTCCCGTCCCACCCTATTTTCCTACAGTTTTATGATTCATTCTATGTTTACATTTATTACAAATAGCTTGTGTTTTATCTTCATTCTGAGTCATAAATTGTCACACAACTGATTTTTTAGCGCGTTCTATCTTAGGCCTAGGATGCATGGGGGGAACGGGAGCAGGACAACGAAAGAGAGCGGGAACCGGGGAAGAGGGACTGGGAGTGGGAGTAGTAGCCGTAACTTGCTCAATTTCATCATCATCATATTCATCAACATTATTATCAAAACTATCAATATAATCATTAACATCATCATGTTCATCATCTTCAGGTAGTTCCTCATCAAAATTACCAAACCTTCTTTGTAATTGTTCATGATAAGGATCTAATCCACTATTACTATCAATATTAAAAACAGTTTCATCAACATGCGTATAATCATCCGTATTTATTCTTAATTGAGAAGTTTTTTTAGTTTTAGATTTAGAAGTACTACCGGATTTTTTATTTTTCTTGAATTTTGAGCTCCATAAATTAGTGATCGAATCAACTATGGTTATTTTACCCTTGTCAACATTGTTTTTACCGAAACTCATATTCAAATATAAAAAGTGAGTAAATTATATATAATATGAAAATGTAATGCAAAGTTTTAAACAAATAAATAACTAAATAAGTAGGTAAAGACTAGAGACTAATTACTCACAAAATAAATAATTAAATGCAAACAAATAAATAACTAAATGAAAAGTGAGTTGGAACGAATGTACCAAACGTCTACTTAAAAAAGTAGACGTGTATGCCGAAAATTGAAAGTTGATTTTGAAGCTCCAATTTCCAAAGACCAAATTCGTAATTTTAATGTTAATGAGAGATTAGAGAGTGAGACTTTTGAGAATTCTTGAGAGAGTTGAGATAATATTTTTGTGAGTGAAAAGAATGAAGGATTTGAGGTATTTATAGTTTAAAAAAAAGAATGAAAATGTAGTTTTTAGAAGGTTGGGGTGTTAAAACATTTTTGGGGGGTAGGAGGTGTTTTGGGGGTGAAAGAGCCGTTGTGGGGCCCAAAAGACGTTGGCCAATGGCTCCTACAATGGCTAATTGTAATTAAAAAACAAAATCGGATCGAACCGGGATCGGAACCAGGACTAACCGGTAAATCCCAATTTCCGTCTTGTTACCCCTCCCGGACCCGCTACTAACCGGACCTAACCGGTACAAGCCGAAATCGAGACGGAACCGGTAACGGATTGGAACCGAAATCGGCACCTCCCGATTCCATTGCCAGACTTACCACTGATCAGCAGGTCATTTGTATCACATGCCCTACAAAGATTATAAAGTACAGAAAAGTAAAATAAAATAAAAAATGTAACACACATGCTCCCACAAGAGTAACAAAGGTGGTCTCTATTATGATCTATGCACTTATATATGCATAATTGATTTCATTTGAGCCTTGTTTTAATTGATCTATTCCTTGATGTTGAGAGTTGAAATGTTGTTGAAAATTTTTGAGAGTTGAAATGTTGTTGAAAATTTTTGAGAGTTGAAATGTTGTTGTATTAATCATATCTTAAAAATATTGTAAAGTTTTGCAGAAATGAAATGTCACAATCCTTCAGAAAAGTTACAATCCTTCAATGTGAAAAGGTGTCAGGTTTTAATATATTTTATAATATAAATAAATATAGTTTGAAATTTTTTGTAGAATTTAGACTAAGACTTTTGGTATTATTATTTATTCAGCATTTTTGAGATAATCAATAAAACAAATCAATGGTCCATAAAGCTAGCGTTTGGCCATAGATTTTCAAATATTTTTGGCAAATATTATTTGGGTGAAATTTCACCATGTGTTTGGCCATAGAATTTGAAAAACATATTTCACTATTTTAGAAAAATATGACTTATACCCATAAGTTTTAAAAACTATCAAAACTAATCATAAGTTTGTATTACAAGTCAATTGAATTTTCGTTGCAACAAATAACAAATAATGTCCATGACACTGGAGCAATGTGGTAGTTTGGAGTGAGTACAACAAGCATCATTCCATACATCGTGAAGTAGACAAAGCACATGACTTTGTTATCCTGAATCGATTGTTCATCATTTTCATCAACAACCATATCATCACTTTCATATTGCAAACAACTACTATAGAGGGTGTTTTTTGTAAAAGATTAAAGTTTGTTGTAAAATTTCAATTTTTAAAAGATCCCAAATAATGAGATATGGCCCAAATACTAGAAAAAACTAGTATTTGGAAATTTGGGATATTTGCCAAAAATATTTGCCAAAAAATGACAAATTGTATGGAAAAACACTATTTGCCAATTTTTCCCCCAAATATTACTTGAAAAATTTATGGCCAAACGGGTCCAAAGTTGCTTCGAAAAATATAGTATGAAAAGTTAAAGTAAACATATTTAGTTATTTCATTTGAACTCTCTTCTCTCTCTCTTTCTCTCTCTCTCTCTCTATATATATATAATCTTACTTAGATAAGTCTTTCGTCCTTTTTATATTTTTGCCTTCTCATTCGACCCATATAAATATCTTTGAGGTGAATTATAACTATTTTCGACAAGCTTAATTTAAAGAATATGAAACAAAAACTACTCTAAGTAAAAATAATAACTAAAGCTACAAACAATTGAAGATACAATAGATACACCAATGCAAACACAAACAGTCGCAGCACAAACGTACAAGAACCTGAACAAAAAAATGTCACTCTTACTCTCCAAACAAAATATATGATAAGCAAATTATCAACTTTTTAGAGACATTTACTTGGGAGAAAATACACTCCAAAACAAATAAATGATTCCGCATTAGCAGCAACACAATTGTGTAAGCTATCAAAAGAATGGAATTCAAACCCAATGGAACCAGACAAGGAAAACCAAGTGTCCTCTTGAGCAACGATCCAATGTTGCCTTTCTCGGAAATTATGAAACTACTCGTGTCCTTTACAGAATTGTACATCACCATACTAAGGAGGTATAACATTGGTGAAGCGTACGTAATAATGAACATTAAGACACCAGAAAGTATAGTTGAATGGTTCAAGACATTCAATATGAAGCAGATGAGAAATTAGCATGAAACACAATATTAAACACAAAAACCTTACAATAAATGCCCCAGCAACATCTATTGTAGCTAGGGTGTTGGTGTTACCAAGACCAAAATGGCCTGCCATTCCCATCAGTAGTAAAGTGCAGCAACCTGACACGGGAAAAGGAGAAAAACAAGACTTGTGAAACTAGTATTAGGCAGGCAGTCCTTAAAGTCGTAATTTGGATGAATATTGAAAAGATCTGACTGACCTCAACCCACTGCCTGCGATGCTGGTTGGAACTAGAAGAATACCAAATGCTAGCAGGAAGAGAAATAGTACAGGCATTGAGTTTACGGGCTGCTGCAACAATAGCTGTAAAATATATGTAACTCAAGCCAATCGAATCCCTAAAACATAAACCCCAAGCCTCTCTTTGGACTTCAGGAACAAAAAACGTACGATTTTGGAAAGTATACACCATGGCACAACAACAACAATAGTCCTTGAACAGAAACCTAGGACAACATAAACTATCTGAGCCATTAAAGTAGCATCATAACTACCTGCAACATCTTGATATTTAGTGATATAATGTAAAACCAGCCACCTTGGGAACAATTGCATCAAGGAAACTACGGTCATAAAGTTCTTTTCTGACCGTCTGGACCACATAAGAGAAACTAAGCTTATATTGATTAGGATGATCACTGAAACCAGCTGGAACAACTTTATATAAGTACTTCCCACTTGCTCTTAACCATTTTGAAAAACTAGTCTAATTAACACCACATTGATGCCATCCTCTCAAAAATTGAGCAAATCTGGATATAATGATTCGTCTTTAGACCCAAGGTAGCAGCACTGCTGCATTACTTTTCAGAGAGTTAACAAATAAAGAGAGGATGTCATGAAATGACATATGTATTGCTCTTCCTCCACCACCGAACTGGATCCCATGCTTATTACAACAATAATAATTACCACAAGAATTAGGGGTGTGCAAAAACCTTGTTATTGGGTTATTGGGTTTTTAATGGGTTTATAAAAAAAAGTTATTGGGTTATTGGTTCGGTATCGATTTTTACTATTGGGTTATTGGGTAAACCGATAACCCAATAAGACGGTAATAATTGACTATTTTATCCTTTCTAATTATTAAATACTAATAATTTAATATACAACTAGACACTATAACTATATCAAATTATTAGTACTCTACCCACTTCACACTAGGCCGTTTTACTAGTCTTTATTGTTTACTCAAAATCTAAAGACTAAAGTAAGGGTTCACAATTGTAGCTATTTGATTTTAGTTTTAGTTTTAGTGTTGTTGGACTATTTGATTTTAGTTTTAGTTTGTAATTGTAGGTTGTAGAATTTGCAAGTTTGTAAAGGTCCATAATTTGATTAACATAAAAATTCCATACTATGTTTTGGCGGTGACATGTAATTATAACCTTCATACTATATTTTCTCTTATTGATGCAATTTGTCATTATCTTTCTTGTTTCACTATATCAAAGCATTTAGAGAAGTGGGAAGTCATATAATATTTTACGGATATTTTCTTATTGGGTAAACCAAAAACCGAACCGATAACGACCAAAAACCGATAAACCGAAAACCGATAAAGAATATCTTATTGGTTTGTTATTGGGTTAGCATATTTACAAACCAAAAACCGATAAACCGAACCGATAATATATAAAATCGAATCGAATCGACCGATGCACACCCCTAATAAGAATAAAAATCTCATCCAAATGCCACCAGCTCAAGTGATTATTGGCATTGAAAACTGCAGAGAAAACTAGCTTTCCTAGAAGAAACACAAGGCTCAGCAGCATCAAACATGAAACGAGTATAGCAGCTACTCCAAATATAAGTCGTCCAACAGGTTTCTGAAAAATATTAAATAAAACTTATAAGAAAATTGTATAAAAATCATGGAATGCTCTACTCTATTACTTTCTGGAAATGCAAAAGAAAACTTTTATAAGGTTAAACTCACGTCAGTTGCTCTATGAGATTAGCCACTCACTTGCAGTTCTTAAGAAATTATAATATGCTGCCACAAGAGTACTGTAACAATTGTCCTCACAAGCAGATCTACACGGAAAACAATACAAGAATTAGCATTTTCTCCAAATAAAAGTTCTGAGGAAAAATATGTCAAATTGGTTATTACAAACTGGCTCTTCCCCAGACTTCCAAGATCTGCAACCTTCATATATAAACAGCAAATGGTCTCTTCCAGACTACTGTAACCACTTGTCCTCTCAGATCCATCATCCCTGAAGTCGACGCATAAGAAGTTTTCACATACTAAACCAGGTAGTTGCACTTCAAGGAGCCTAAGCAATTGCCAGGAATTCAACTCCAATAACCTGTTGTTGGTCAACTGAAATACTTGAAGAAAATGAAAGAGGAACATGACTCACTTTATAACACATATATAGTTCAAAAGAGACGAAATACATCATCTTGACAAGATGGTGGTCACAAGAAATGACAGGACTGAAATAATATATCTAGATTACTCTATATGCTGATATTTATGTCTTCGATTTCATAGAAAGTGTGCTGCCACAACATAACCAGATTGGATATTCAGTCGAGCCTGATTTATCTCGTCAGACTTGAGCGCCAAGACTAATGAGAACTCTAACCATTCCCAGTAGACTGAGCCAATTCAAGGTGCTCCAACAACAAGTTGTCAGAAGTCAAAGTATAAACTCTCAATATTCAAAATGCATACTTCAGTTTGATCTATGGTTAAGCTTATTTTATTCTGAGGAATTTCACTTCCAAATGAACTAGCATTCACTATCATGAGCCATCAAGGTAAACTCTCAATCTTAGACTGAATTAAGCCCCCAAAAAATGTCCTTTCTAGTTCCATCATTAAATAAAAAGGATGGCAATCTCCAAAAGTGATTTTTTGTGGGAAACTGCATATAGCAGTTCCTAGTCCCTTTTCTAGTCAAAAACCAAGATGACAACCACTGATACCCGGAAACAGAAAGCTTACCTTAAAAAATTGTGAAGAACATAGGAAAAGCACCCCATGTAAAACTGTGACTACATCATTAACATCAAACTAGATTAAGTGCCTTTAACTCCCATATGATTAAACATAAGAGATCTGTGCCATCCCACTTTACCATTCAATCAATAAGCCAATAAAAATGCAGTAAGAGTATATTAAATAAGCGTAGAACCAGTATGGTAAAGTGGAAACAATTTAGAGATATTGACTAGTAATTAGATGAATTACAGGTAACTTGAACAACTGTGGTCTGTGCAGGAACTTTTCTCATTTGTTGTTCTGATACACAAAAAAGCAATCTGAAGAAAAATGCAGAATTCAATTCCTCAAGCCCATGCCTCACTTGTGGATGCACAAGGCAACAGGATATCAGAACACACGCCCACATATTCTCCTACGTAGAAAAACATCATCACTATGTAACATATTCTGACACTTGTTCTTTACAATTATCAACATTATATATGGCTCAGAATCAACAACATAAACTACCAAATCAGACCTGTTAATGATTTGAAAGTTTCTAGCATCAACATCAACAAAAAGAAGAGCTATGTTGAAGCAAGGTCCACTTGAAACACCAAATTTATGAATAATTGATAAATAAATAAGTTGATGATTGAACCAATCTTAACAGTGTCAAATAAGGAAACCCTCAACTACTATCAAAGATATCTTTTTAAAATAAAATGAAAACCACCTACAACATTCAATAACTAGCAAAATGTCACTACCTATAAACTTCCTTTTAACAACTATTGTATTTCAAGTTTTATTTTGAAATAACTTCAGAGAAAACTTATCTAGCAACACTTCTACTCAATTTATTTTTTTATTTTTTTTATTTTTTTTGATAACCGAGAAATCCGTCTGTGACCCGCCCTTTGGACCAATCACAGCCTTCTAAACTCGGTGGATAATGGGCCCGCCCCTCTACCCTTGAAAAGCCAATATTGCATAGTTTTATATTTACTCCCATGCAGAACATGGGTGAAATACTAGCTATATTACGAGACTTTCTGCTAACTTGTCTATTTCTTTTTAAAGCATACTAATCAGAATGGAGGTACGGCTGCACCTTAACCACCTAGCACCTATGTTGCTCTGACTCTTCAAAAATGTCAACCGATCTGTGTTGGATCCTCCAAAAGTAGTGTATTTTTTAGGATCAAACACCGGTGCCGCAACATTTTTGGAGAGACCGAGCAACATAGCCGAGCACAAGTAACGGTTTCTTGCAGAGAGCTGTCACATGCAAATAATAAGAAATGGCAAGTGATTCTGATTTCCACCAATGAAATGATCCATTAGAAGTTAAGCAACAATAAAATTCATAGTCACATACCTGGTTGGCTTTATTAGGAGTGATGTACTTCCAAAATTTGTAGGACCAATAAAAAGTGCCAAAGAGTCTGTTTCCTCAAATGATGATCCTCCCATGATTTCCCGTTTCAGACATTCCATGGTCACTTACTACCAACTGCAGATGTGTGCAACATATACAAGACAAGGGATTATTAGAGTCAGAATATTGAAATATTTGTTTGTTGAGTAATCAAAAGATATCATCACATACTTTTTTGAGCCTCAGCCATACTGGGGAAAAGTAATTCAAGCAAAATATAGAGAGGAGAACAAGTGAATGATAAAGGAGGTCCTTACACCATATGGGGTAAGCCTATGGAAATCCATCAGAATCTTGCGGCCTCTCTTGAAGATCAATACAACCATCAGGGTAGGAAATTAAGACTTCATTTGGGAGGATAAATGGTTAGGCAATTTTAGTTTGAAGAGTATCAGAGATGCATGACTTGGTACTTGGTAGTGAATAAACAACTGAGTGTAGCTGAGGTTTGGATACAACATGGATCGATTTTCCAGTTTAGAAGGAATTTCAATGACTGGGGAATCGAGACTGTGACTGTTTTTTTGGAAGGCTGGAAATTTTTACAAGAACAAGGGATGAACATGATAGATTATGGTGGAGCAGAGAAAACAAAGGCACATTCTTTTTTTTTAATTGAAAGTAGGCATCAGCCCATTTTATTAAAATAAAAAAAGGAAACCCGATCCAAAGAAACAACAATGATCCAAACAAAAAAAAACAAAAAGAGAAACACAGGACACCATGTCTGAATGTAGCTCAAGTTTGTCTCTTCATCCCCTCTTGACATTGAGACTTCTTCTCCTTGGATGAGACCTCTTCTCCACACAGGTAAGCTCTATGTAACCCTCATCTGCTATTACTCTGTCTAATTTCAAATCTTTATGCTACAGCTGCAGATGGTGGTCTTCCTTGAAATTTTGTTGAGTTTCAGATCCGTTGAAATGGAGAAGAACCCTTGTTGACCGTGGATCTTCCAAGAGGTAAGGATCGAAGCCAAACTTGTTTGATGTAACCTTCGCTAGTAGATAGTCGACTCCCGCTTACGTAATTGACGAAATCAGACTAGAGGCTAGCTCGACCAACCCATGTAAAATTTCTGCATATAAGTTACTAAATCAAGATGGACAACAACCTTCTCTTTGGCCTTGGAAGCAGATTTGGAAACCTAAAATCCCTTCCAAGGTGTCATGTTTCACTTGGCTTATGGCAAGAGAAGAAGTTTTAACACATGAAAATCTCAAGAAAAGGAAGTTCTCCATGTGTTCTAGATGCTATTTATGTGAGGAAGAGGTTAAGACAATCAATTATCTGTTTCTCCAGTGCAGAATAACATCCCAGCTATGTAGGATTTTATTAGGCTCGGGAGTTTTGCTTGGGCTATGCCTAACATAATCACACATATTTTATATAGTTGGGGAGAAGTAGGGGTGGGAGCTGCAGATAGAGATAGATGGAGGATTGTCCCAGCCTGTATTTGGTGGACTGTATGGAAAGAAAGAAATGCTAGATGTTTTGAGAGCAAGAGTTGTGATCTTCAAAAGATCTAAATTGTATCAGGCTTTTTTGCTCCTGGGGCAAGCAGATGTATTTAGAGGACACTGAATCCATTATAGATATCCTAGGTTCATGTTAGATTCAGATACAGTTTTGTTATTTTTTTGACAAGCTGTAAATATGCTTTTAGTGCAACTCATGCACTGGTTCAATGAATATACACAAATGTTACCTTCTCAAGAAAAAGATATCATCACAAACTAGAGGAGTGTGATGCCACAAACACTTGCTCCACTATTCAACAGGAATATTAGGTAATGTGTTGGCATAGTACCATATTCAGATGTTAAAAATATCATTTTGATAAGATAAAGAATGGATCCGATATTGGATTGAGAATCATATCCAGATGTTAAAAATATTAAAAAGAAGAAATAATACTTCAAATTTGTTCAAGATGTAGGTCAATATTGTTAAAGGTCATTTGGAGGTGCTTAAACCCCAAAGCTACGTGAAGCTCAAGGTGGTGCTTTGCCTCGCTTAGGCAGAAAGCATCAACATGTTAAGGAATGAGCTCAATGTGCAAGGGCTCTACTTTGGAGAGAGCGCGCGCCAATGAACAATAAACAACCAGAAAAGAGATATATCAATTGTTGTGGAAATATATGAGTCTGTTACTTATTAAGAAAAGGAATTAAAAAATTCAAATAGAAGAAAACTAGTCAGAAACCCTAAAGTACAAACTTTGACTGCATTGTTGCTTCCAAATCAAAATTTTATATCAATTTTGAGCTTAATTTACAGGTTTTATTTTTACTTCTATATTTCACTTAATTGTAGTTTTTCCAATTACTTTGTTCATATGATTTTTTTGTGCCTATATTCTGTACAAATTACATTTAAATATTTTTAGAAGTAAAATAGTAAAAGGGAAGTACTCAAATGTCATAGTTAACGGCAACATGGTTTCATCACTTGTTAGTTGTTACTACTTCATATCTATAACAGGGAAATGCTTCTAAGTCCAGAATATCACGGATAACTGTTATCTTATTAACTAAGCTACACAACTCTTGGAGAAAGATAGAAGCACAAACCAAGAGTATCCGTCCTTGATCATTATTGTTGGTAGGTAAAGAATTTAGATCTATCGTCTTGATCACTTCATCCATCTCTCCGAGTTTGGGGGCCATCAGCATACTATAATAAACACCCCAAGAAAGTACTATTAATGTATTATCATCTTTTTTTATTCGGAAACTCAATGCAAACTGCAAATTAACATGGCAGCACCTATTGCGCCCACCAAGATGTCCAACATGATCCAAGCCAAGATAATGAAGAATCTGAAACAGTGCAAGCTTGAGTTAAATAAAGTTGTGAAGAACAAAAAAGTAACTCCACAGAAAGAAACAGATGAACCATCAGCAACATGTTCATGGATCTCACAAGATGCCCCATTTACAATATAAAATTGACCAGCGTAAACCATATTCAGAAGGAAAATGATTTAGACGTTTGATAGAGAGGGGGATGGGATACTTTCAGCTATTTTGAAACGAAAATCCCGAACACAATATGCAAGATGGATTTTCTGTACAGATAATTATAAATTGTACTAGAACATCCAGTGTATCTTCTAGTTCAATAATGATTTCCACATATGTAGGAAATAATTGTTCTCGAAAAAGGAAGTTGTTTAATAAGTTTACAATCGTTAGTTGGAATTTGAAACATCAACCAGGCATGCTAACAAAACTGGCAATTAGAACACAAATATAGTTCTTCAATGGAAGGATGACTTTACATGTATGACCATAGAAAATAAGACTTAAGAAATTAGGTTGTAATTTGTGCTCTCAAAGCAGCAGACTCTGGAACATCTTATATGAAGACCAATTCAATATATACCGAAGAAGGAAAATCTGTTTACTTCAGCATTGACTTCTATACGGTTGGCTAGCCCTTTCCTTCGGAGCTGCCAGAGTGTGGAGGTTTGTTAGCTTTTGTTGTATATATTTTTATGGGTAGGCTGGGGCCCTGTACCACCAATCTTTACTACTCTTAGAGGCTTGCAGACTAGTGTGGGGTGTATAGCTACGTTATGGCCATACTGGCCTATGTGGTTGGTTTATTGAAGCTTGTGAGCTGTTTGATGTATTGTATTGATATATACATGCTTTTAGTTTTGGTATAGATATCATGGTGGCCACCGCCCAATCAGGACTTCTATGCTAGTTGGCTATTTATTTATATGATCTCCTTGGAGTAGCCGTTTCTTTTATAGATCAGTTGGCAGATGCCTTGCCGACCGATGGCTTAATTTTAAGCCGAGATATACTTGTTTGATTTCTTGATTGCGTGTGGCTGCCATGCGCTAGTAGCAAATGGTTCAGCAGGGTCGGCTCGGGCCTGAATTTTGGCATTAGGAGCCAGTTGCGCCCCTTGAGTTTGGGGTGTGACAGGTACCCCCTAGAAGTAACATGGCGTACTTGACCCCGAAGGGGTCTCATACAAGCCCTTAGCATAACCGAACATAAGTTAATAGAAAAATACGGGAAAATTAAAACTTTTCTTTACAATCAAATTCTTTATAAAAAGCAAGCGGAAGTCTTTCTACACTTTGTCTCAAACCAACTTGTACAACTTTAGAATAAAACTCTTGGGACACAGCCCATAGAATAGTCTCAACATGAAATAAAAGACATAAAGGTAAGGTGGGTTTTTTCCTCGAATCTATGAGGACTCACCAAGATCTTCAACTCCTTGCAACTTCTAGAAACCTATCTCCAAGTAGCACTCAAGTCTCCAAACCCTATAGTTTATTAGAATGCAGGCAAAGTATGTGTTAGTAAAAAATGTACCAAGTATGAAAGCTATCACAACAACATAAGAGCATCTCGAAATGATTAGTCAACATAAGACATAAGCATAAGAGATAATAACATAGTTATAGCATAATCTCCAACATAACCATCATATAATCATAAGTCAACATAAGATATAGTTAATGAGCATAGGATATAAGTCAAAATCATAATAAGCATAATTGACTCTTAGTCATCTATACCATAATAGAACCATTCTCAAGTCTTCAAAAGCATACATGTGCAAAGCAAGAATAGCATCCCATAATACCACCCAAGCCAAGTATCCCTTTTTGGTCATCTTAATCATAGTCTATGTACATGGTCAAGTCTCTAAGATTTTCTATACCATAAGGGCACCATACTTCTAAGTAACCTCAAAGCACACTTATGCAATGCATGAAAGGCATCCCATACTACCCTTCACACTAAGCATAACCTTGAAGTCATCCTAGTCATACTCACCTTCCTTTGGTCTCATTATTAGCTTAACTCTCATAACTAAGGGAATTTCTCACCTTTAGTCAACTATAGCTAGGAAGGGAAACTATAGCACAATCCTATCTCAACACTTCTCTTTAATAACCCTAAGTCATACTTGTGGAATGCATGCATAGCACCCCATAATACTATTCATGCTGAGTACCACCTTTAGGTCCTCATACTAACATAACACTTCTTGGTTTGGAACCTAGTTCCTCTCTTTACTTTAGAACACTATGAGGTACTCTCTTAAGCACATCTTAGTTCATCTCTCTATAAACCTTGGAACACTATGAGGTACTTCCTTAAGCACATATAAGTTCATTACTAACATGGATCCTATGATACACTTACTTAAGCATGTCTAAATCCATTTCTACTTTGAACACTATGAGATACTCTTTTAAGTATGTCTAAGTTCCATCTTCATATGGACCCTATGAGATACTACCTTAAGCATGTCTAAGTCCATTTACACTCTTGAACACTATGATGTACTTCATTAAGTAATTCTTAGTTCATTTATGCTTTTGAACACTATGAGATGCTTCTTAAGCATGTCTTAGTTCATAGGATATGGAGATTGCTACTAGAAACCTTAACTCAACTATGTGAAGGCTCCCATCTCATGAGACCTAACTTTGGGAAAACCCACACTCTACTATGTAAGAGTTCCCCCTTTAACTTGGATAGTCCTCACATCAACTAGGTGTGGTTCTCCTTTCTACTTGGAGCCCGGACCCTATCTTATGTGACACTCCATATCATCTTCAATATCCACTTGAGTCCAAGCATACACCCTAAGATTTACTTGTCAAGCCTTGATTAACACTCATCTCTCATGGAAGAATGTCTTTGACAATCAATCCATGTTCAAGTGATTCTATCAGTTTCTACTTTCAAGCATTCATAAAGTAACTTAAGTGAGTATTGTCACACCCTGAGCTACCCCCGAGACGCGGACACGGGACCTAAGATCACAAGAGACCCCAAGCTAACCCTACTGGCATAAACATGAGCATACTAAAGATAAACTGAGAAATAAAGCTGATGCGGAAGCTAATCATAAGTAAATCTGAAATAATGGGGAATACACATATACTAACTGAATATATAAAATCTGAGAGTTTCATTACAAAGAAATATCAAACTCGAAAGACTAAGTTGAATCTAACTATGTCTGAAATAAGGCTCTAAACAGACTAGAACTGTTGGGACATGCCCCAACTAGATCTAGCAAAACTAAAACTAAAGCTAAAAATGGTAAAGATAAGCATGTCACTAGTCCTCGGAGAATGAGGACTCACTACTAATGTTGCTGAACTAGAGATCGGGAACCGATCTAAGCGTAATCTGACTGATGAGGGCCTGAACCTACATCACGAGAAGAAGTAGTGTAGTATATGCGTCAGTACTTGAAAGTTACTGAGCATGAGGGATAGAGTAAAGCTAAAATAACATATAATTGAAAAAAGCAATAAAGTAATAATATAATCTAAACACGATAAGGATAATAAAATATTGAACATAACTAAACTAAATGCAATGACCAAGTTATAACATGCTGAGACTGAATACTGAAACCTAGTCAATGCAATGGAGTCTGACTGAACTGTGGGAGCTACTAATAACCGATAATAAAATCGCATGAGCTAAATGTGGAGTCCGATGTACATTCCCCATCGAGAGGACCCAATATACCTGGTCAAAGGTATAGAGGCATGCTGGCATGATCACTGAAATGATGCCCACAGAAGGGACTTACAACCTACGTGGCTAGTAGTTCTGGGACTATTTGGGTATGTTGAACCCTAGTCCAACTCAGTATTATGCTACTCCCAATGGATTAAATGATTACACATTATGACTGAAGTTCTTTAATATACTGGATAGCTCACACTGACATGCAAACTGAGAATGTGCAATAATATACTGAGAAAAACACATTCATAACTGAGGCATGTATATCTGAAATAACTGAATTAACTAAAATATCAGGCCTAGCATGTGTAATTCTAGAACTAAAGAAATACATAGCTAGGGTTTTGAAATTCATGAAATAAACTGAGTAATAACATGATAATCTGATTTGGAACATGTAAATAACTAGTTCATGATAATCTACTGAAGTTCTAGATACCCTAGGTTTAATCATGATAAGGGAATCAAGAATCTGACTTAAATCTAGGTCAATGGTGAAAGGAATCCACTAGTGAAATCCCACATACTTGGTAATGAAGGTCCACGAGCCACTACTATGGCCCGTGTGGAGGACCACGGACCGTGAAGGTCCCTGTGGTCCTCACTTGGGCGGAGGTTTGGAGGCTCAGGTTTGAGGGCTTACTGGCTAGACCTTCACGAACCCTCCCACGACCCGTCTTAAGGACCACGGACCGTGAAGGTCCCCGTGGTCCTCACTTAGGCATAGGGGTCTAAGGGACTGACGAGGAGGGGCTACTGTCTAAGGCTTCACGAGGTCCACCATGGCCCGTCATCAAGACCACGGACCGTGAAGGTGCCCGTGGTCTGATGTCAGGGAATGTTGACTTCCAAGTCATAACCACGGGTAGTTCCATGGACCGTAGACCCTATCACAGTCTTTGAACCCTGTCGTGGTGCACTGGTGCAGGTAATTTTTCTGCATTTTTTCTAGGTTTGATTTTCGAGGTGTTACAATATCTCCCCCTTGGGAACATTCGTCCTCGAATGAAGACTAACTAGCTGAATTGGAGGGAAAGAGTTGCAAACCCTACACTATACACTGAAGGCTGAATTTCTGGCTGAATTGAGTTCCAAAACATGCAAATATGTTGAAAATGCAAGTACAGACTGAAGAAACATGATTTTAAGACTGAATTTACGCATGAATGACTGAAAAACTGAAGAGGAACTATTAACTCAAGCTGGAGTGGAATCGGAAGGAAAGAGGTGAGGATACTTAAATTAAGGGTCTAAAGTCTTTATATAGGTGGTCTAAACTAATATAAAACGACACCACTTAATCCCTAATTAATTTCAGAAAGTTCCATAAAGTCCCCACTTAACCGTTTGTAACCAACAATCTACCTCACCCACGAGACCACTCCCACTGGCCGTGAGTGGACCCATGGGGTGTGCTGGTCTCCCATGGGTGGTGGTTAGAGGCAGTGTTTTTAGGACCCTGACCCACGAAGCCATCCACGTGGCGTGGACCCCCTATATGGTGTGGGTCCCTTCGTGGGTGCACTGCCTTGGGCAGCCTTCTTGGGGCATTTTGTGAGAGTCCTCCTCAAGGACCCTTGGTTGGTCCTTGGGGAGTCGTACCTTGATATTCTAACCCGAAATCCTCATATCTTGACACTCAATCCAACATAACTCATACTATAGCTCATTAGATCATGCGTGAGAATAACCTTTCACCGTCCATATATATATATAGATTCAATAAGTGAGAAAGCCTTTCAACCTTAGAATCACTATATTGTGAGGAAACCTTTCACATCATATCATATTCATACATAAGTGTGTATATGAGAATGACCTTTCAACAACACAACAACTAGATCATTAGCATATTCACTTTACTCTCAAAGTGTTCTTAAAGCATATGCATAACCTTCATAAAACATGCATAATATCATATCTTGCCCTTTCAAGGGTCAAAGGTCAAAGCTCATATCAATCAACACATCTAGAATGACTACATTAGACATGGATATAATCATAATTCAAGTAGTTCAATTACTATAAGAATAATCTCATACTTCACCTCCTTGAGGTTCAAAACCTCATTTCAATCATCACACTTAGGGTTCAAGCACTAGACATGGAAATCATCCTAACTTGTGATTCTATCACTTCATGCATTCAAACATTCATGAGGTAGATTAGGTGGGTAAGGTCCTTCCACAACAACTCTACCTAATAGTAGAATCATATAGACTTCACTCCCAAAGCCTTTCCATTCTTAATTCATCATATTAGCTTTACTCTCAAAGCCTAGTGATCAACATTCACAACTACAAGACCTACCCCCAAACTTTTACTCCTTACAATCATCATACCTATCTATATCCCAAGACAATCTAGTCACAAGCTTCATTCTTAAGCAATTCTAGTCATAATTCACATAAAGGCTCAATCTCAATCATTACTAGTCATGATCCATCATATATACTTTAATATAATTCAATTCATGTCTACAAGCTTTACTTTTAAGAAATTCATAATTAGGTTTCCTAATCTCAGGTAATTTGTAAAGTAATTCATCAACCTTAGAAGATCGCATCTAAGCCTTCATTTCCCTTTTCATGGCATAAAACCAAACTATATGAATTTCACCCTAGAATCTTAGGTTAATCAAGAATACATGTATAATCATACTAAAATCATTCAATTACTTCATAAACAACCATTATCCACTCAATTGGATCAGCATACAACAATACCCACAATATAGGAAGGAACCCTAACTAGAATTGGGGATTCATCTTCATAATTAGGGGAAACATGGGGGATTCATGGATGAAAGGAGTCCATGAATGAATAAGTCATCATACCTTGATTACAAAGCCTAGAAAACTTGAAACAATGGAGTCATGACCTAGCTTGACCATCTTCCTCTTCCTCTTCCTCTTATTCCTCTTCTTCCTCTTCTTCTTCCTCTTCTTCTTCCTCTTATTCTTCCTATTCTTCCTCTTCCTCTTCCTCCTCCTCTTACTCTTCCTCCTCTTCCTCCTACTCCTCCTCCTCCTCCTCTTCTTCCTCCTCTTTTTCCTCTTCTTCTTCCTCTTCTTCCTCTTCCTCTTCTTCCTCCTCTTCCTCTTCCTCTTCCTCTTCCTCTTCCTCTTCCTCCTCCTCCTCCTCCTCCTCTTCCTCTTCCTCTTCCTCTTCCTCTTCCTCTTCTTCTTCTTCTTCTTTTTCTTCCTAGAGAGCGGATTTTTGAGAGAGAATTGGGTTTCTTTTGGGGATTTAGAAATAATGATTTGGAATCACTTTATTAAGGGTCTAAAGTCTTTATATAGGTGGTCTAAACTAATATAAAATGACATCACTTAATCCCTAATTATTTCTAGAAAGTCCCCATTTAACCGTTTAATAATCTGCCTCACGCACGAGACCACGCCCTTGGGCCGTGAGTGGATCCACGGGGAGCGCTGGTCTTCCATGGGTGGTGGTCTGAGGCAGTGTTTTTGTGACCCTGACCCACGAATCCATCCATGTGGTGTGGACCCTACTTACGAGGCATGGGTCCCTTCGTGGGTGCACTGCCTTGGGCAGCCTTCCTAGGGCATTTTGATAGGGTCCTCCTCAAGGACCCTTGGTTGGTCCTTGGGGAGTCGTACCTTGACGTTCTAACCCAAAATCCTTCATTTTAAGTACGGGAAGCTAATTAATTCACAACTCTAACCCTCACGCCAAGCTCTAGTTTAGCCTACTAATTATCCAATATTAAAATGTACATTCACATATGTATTAACAATGTATTTCAAACTCAAAATTCATTTTAATTCATCAGTAGTATTATGTATACTCGCACTATTTTTAAGGAATATTTTTGCATTTACGAGCCAGTTTTTTGGAATCACGCGACTTTCTTAATTTTTCGTGTGTATTATCCCATTGATCTGGCGCCATAGAGGACCCAAAAAAAAAATCTGAAAAAATATTATGAGGACCTTCGTAAAGAGTTGGAGAAGCATTCCTTATAATTACAATATTACGTGTCAACTTTTAGGAATTAAGAGACTTTTTTTATTTTTTGTGTGTCTTAGCCCATGGATCAGGTGAACTTTTTTTGTGTTTTTTGGCAGAAATATTTTTTGTTAGCATCTGTGATGACCTATTTAATGGCGTGTGTTGGTTCGTAGGGGAATACGTCCGTATTTTCAAGTTAAAAGGAGGCCTAGAATGGGAAATAAAGATTTTTTTAATTCATCACACCTGGTGACGTGGACTCTCAGTTAGGCCAGCCACACACTCAGGGAGCACAAAAGGCCATATTTCACCCCACATGACATCTTTCAACGTGCCAGGGGCGACGTGATCAATGAAACCTAGACAAACGTGCCCTCATCCTAATGGCTCTAAGCACAACTTTGCATGCCGAGGATGAGAGGGAGGTGTGTGGTTGGAGGGCTAAGCACCTCCGACCACGTGTCGAACATGTTCACAGGTCGTTCTACTTCGCAAGTTCTTACGATGATCCTTCTGCAGGTTCACTCTCAAAAATCTTGTTACAACTTCTTCTTCCTCTAAATAATAAGGTTAAATAGACTTCTCACGACGTTACGGGTATTAAACCGCAAATGTCACTGAAATATGAATATTTCACTAGATCATTCAATTGGTAGGAGACACAGGCGATATGCACAAAGGACATGTACGTAGTCAACGCAAGCTAATGACTCATGCTTACTAGAAATTTCTTGTTAAAAAACAACAATTGCAATGATCTATCCCATCACGATGAAAATTCAAAGATTACTCAGGCATGTCGGCTAAGGCAATAAACTCATTGAATACATCAATATAGTGCACATTCCACCCAAAACATCTAAGGGCATCACAGACCTATTATTGCATCAAACTTCCGCAACCTAAAAGGTTGTAGTGCATTTATGAAATTGGTTGATGCACCTGACAGACGTGCCCTCATCTTAATGGATTCTGGTGAAATTTGCATCCAAAGATTTGATGTCGCTTGACTGATGCACACATGCCTCGGCTGATGCATGCATGCCTAGGCTGGTGTCGCGTGGCCAATTCGCACATGCGTCGATTGACGCCTCGTATTAAAATTTATTATACAATATTAAAATTGACATTGACATATGTATTAACAATGTAGTTTGAACTAAAAAAATCATTGTATTTCATCATAAGCATTACGTATAGTTGCACCACTTTTTAAGGCATATTTTCGCATTTACGAGCCAACTTCTAGGAATGACGCGACTTTCTTGGTTTTCATCAGTATTAGCCCACGAATCAGGTGCTAACTTCTTCGTGTGATTTTTGGATAAATTATTTTGTGGGCGTCCATGGCGACCTATTTAATAATGTGCATTTGTTCGGAGGAGCACACGTCAGTATTTTTTAAGTTTAAACGAGGCCTAGAATGGGAAATAGGGATTTTTTTCATTCATCACATCGGGTTATGTGGACTCGCATTTAGGCTAGCTACGCACTCAGGGGGGATGGGAGGTCATCTTCTACCCTATGTGACATCTTACGGCGTGCCGAAGGGTGATGTGATGTGTGACGCCCAAACAGAAGCTCTATTGGCCTAATGGCTTTGAGTGCAACTTGGGTTCAAAGACTCCATGTTCACGAGATTATATAATTCACACCAAGTTCCCATTTCGCTACATTCTTCAATAATGCAAGTCTCGTATATCTGTTGCTAAGAATTGTTTGTGTTCCACAAGCAGCACCTGTCCCCAACTCACTCCATGGATAGGGCACTGATGAGTCCACAAATTGGACTCATTTAGAGCTATATTTTAATAGAAATTGTGTCCTCAAATGCATGTTCTATCCCGATATCTGATGAAAACCTTTAACTTTCAAGTATTTGAAGTTTGAGGCAAAGCATGGACATTACTTAGCAAAAAGAAGCAAAAAGAAACTGAAAGAACGAAGAAACGAAGATCCACGAATCATCGAACCTATTCGGCGAATCGCCAACAGATCGCATATTCGCCTTTTGTTCCAGTGTGCTGAGCCCTGAAGGAAAAGAGAAAATTGGCAGTGAAAAGGAGCAGTCGGCGTATCGCCGAACGACTCCACGAAGAAGTGCCACATCGCCCAATTATCTAGGAAATAAAGATGCGGAAGGCAACTGATGAAAGGCGACGAAGTAGAACAAAGAGCGGATCACCGAATGCATCGGCGATTCTCACTAACGTCGCCGAAAGATCCTTCAGAGCACATTTTCTGAAAACTATAAATACTAGTTCAGTTTTTATTCGTAGGAGCATTTTTTATACTGTTTTACCTAGTTTTTAGATTATTGAGTTTGAGACATAATCTGGGAAATATTCTCTAAGTCTTGGAGAGGGTTTCATCTCTTTCAATTTGGAAGTGGGTCTCCTGGATTCATCACTCTTTTCCTAAATTGAGACTTAAATCTTCATACCCATTTGATTTCAACATCATTGAAGGTATAAATTTCTATTTCTTGATGTGTGGCTAAAAAACCCCAATTCTTGTGGTGTGATTTAGCGAATATGGGTTAAGATTGTTGTTGGGTCTTGCTTGCTGATAGATTAGATGTAGTTTAATGGTGATTTCGTCTAGTAGTTGTGGATGAATTTAACAAATTTGTAGTGGCAAATACAAGTTTATTTATGTGTTTTCGGCTTGCTCGAGAGAGAAGTCGCGAAACCAAGACTACTAGATTGATGGCCTAAGGAGTGGATCGACATGAGGTTCAGCTCGAGAGAGTGAACCCTAGTTCCATATCCTAAAACTCAGCTCGAGAGAGTGAGTGGGATAAGGCGTAGGCTGGTCTTCATGCGGCAAGTGGGAGTCCGAGAGAAACCCATTTGAAATGGGGTAAATTGCTCGAGAGAGAATTTATTCCCACGTAAAGCTTAGCCTAGTCACTATTACTCTATAAACTTTCTATCAAAAGCATGTACCCAATAATTTAGATTAACCCGTATTCTGGTCACATCCCAAGAATCCGTCTTTCATTGCTTAAATTTCCTTATTTTCACTGTTTTAATTGTTTCCTGCTTACAAAACCCCATTCGATACTTGACGCTTGCACCATTCATTTGATTTGCTATGTTTTCACCCATAAAAATCTTTAGCTACGATTATCTTTAGCACGTTTGCGCTTAACCACTAATTTTCATGCCCACTCCCTTGGGACATGATCCCAACCCTTGGTTGGGTTACTATACTATTGCACGATCGTAGACACTCATACTGGAAGTTGTGTCGTTGATTATGCAAAACATCAAAATGGCGCCGCTATCGGGGAATGGTGTTACGTTAAAGTTTTTGGTTTAAGTCGAATTCTGCTTTCAATAATCGTAGTTTACTAATCCTATTTTAAGTTTTGTTTTTCTTTAAATTTGTTGGTGTAGGTAGGTTCCTCGAAGATGGATGATGGGAATGGTGGCAACTCAGCTGAGTTGAGCCAAGAAGTCAAGAGACTTCGAGTTAACCGCACTGGTAACTCAGCTGAACGAGTTGGCCACCAGAATAACAGAGGTGGAAAATCAGTGCAAGAGTCCAGGGAGGTACATACCTCCTCACGAGAGGAAGCAGTCTAGAGACAGGTAGAACAATCGTGTCGAGGACACACTCCAAATCATTCTCCAAAAGGTCACCGAACAAGATCGAATGTTGGAAGAGGTGACGGAGAGTATTACAGTGTTGAAACAAATGGTTGGCTCACACTCTAGATCGATCCAACTGATCAGGACACTCCTGATTTATGCGGTGCCTCCTCTTCACTCAAACAAACTATTGGGGTTGTCCGGTAACACTAGGACAAACCCAACCAATGAGGAGTGAGTAAGGACTCGCGTCGTGCCATGACGTTAAATAAGGCGCTTCTTTGGAGGCAACCCAAGGTTTTAAATGCTTTAATTTACTTTTGTGAATAATGGTGTGCTAGTGATGCAGGTTTGAATAAGGAAAGTGGTGAAAAAGAGAGATTGGCGAGAAAATGGTCAGTCGGCGGACTGCCGAACAGGTCGGCGTGCCCGTCCTGACCCGCCGTTTGACTCAACTCAAGTTTGAAATTACTGCATGTAAAACTCGGTGACCTTGAGAAGCAGTTCAACACGTCGCTGACCAGGTCGGCAATCTTGACTTAGACCACCATCTTGATCCCAAGAAATTTACAAATCTTTAACAATCAGTGGGAAAAGGGACCACTCGGCTAATCGCCGAGTGAATCAGGTCGTTGAACAAGCACGAACTGGACGGTTTATAATGGCCAAAAGATTCAAAACTTCAACTTCTTCACTTTCCCTCACTCTCAAATCTCCTAAACTCGCACTATGGTAGTATCTTCTGCAATTTAGTATTTTTCTATCATATTACTTTGGGACTTGTGCTCGGAATTGGAATACTTTGCCGCCTAGCTTTTCAAATCGAATTTAATCAACATTGAAGGTTGGTTTCCTTTTCCTACATTTATATTTGAAAGTTTTGTACTCATTTGCAATAATTGTGTCTTAGTGATGTGTGTTGGGCTCTCTGATAGGATTAAAAGGCTTAAATGCTTGCTTTAATTTGAAAATTTTGCCCGTATTGGTTGATTGTCAAATGCCCATAATTATTTATGTTTTTTAATGAATTGGGTCGTAATTGTATGTCATTAGATTGATTGGGTGAAGTCTGAGTAACCCACGCTTGTGATAAATGTTGAAAGTTTGCTCAATGATAGAGCGGGTGACACCGCTCTTAAGAGCAAATATCGTCAAATGGCCAAATGCGGCAAATCCAGGAGAAATCTGAGTATCCTGGGGTGATGGGTAGTATGTGTCTTGCTTGAATTTCGTTAATGCATGCTTTGATTTTGTTTTTGGGGTTCGCGGGATTGAATTCGAGAAGATGGATTGAAAATGGGCACATTGGGCCATTTGGCGAGCTGGGTCGAGCTCACCGAATCGGTCGGTAGTTCACCCAATATCTCTATCTCGCCTTTAATATCCTACCAAGTTGGATGTTTGAGACTGTAACTTTCGGCGCGAAGCCATGGGTTGCTGAATGCACTCGACGACTCGCCGAAAGTACTCTTGATCACCCTCTGTATGCTACCCGTGAGACCCTTATGCACTGTAACTTTCGGTGGACAAACGTTGCTTGCCGAAAGTAGTTGGCAATTTGCCGAAAGGACTCTCTTATCACTGACTTACTTTAATAGTTTAGCCAACCTCATCAGCGAGCCAGACTTAGCTTGCCAAGGAGGCTCAGCGACTCACCGATTGGATCGACGAGCTTATTTGTAACAGGATTTGTTGTGCTAGAGTGTGATTATGTTTTCTTAACTTCTCTCGATCTTTTGCAGATATGGTTCGCACCAATTTAACTGAGCAACCGCAGAAAAAGACTAAAGGCATCACAATCAATGAAGGAGGATCAAATCCCCCAAAGAGAAAAAGGGATGACCTCCAACTAGGAGATAAAGGTAAACGAAAAAAGAACATAGCTAGGAAGGGCATGAATGTTGAACCAACTTTTTCTGAGCCGGAGGATGGGAAACCTTTGATGAATCGAAGGAATGAACTCAGGGCTAGAACTCAGCCCACATCGACCAGAACTCCTTCAGCTGCCACTCCTCCAACTACTAAATCAGTGCCAGCTCCGGCACCACCTCCAGTGGCCCTTGAACTCCCTGTAGCCCCACCTCCACCCATATTGTTGAACAGATTGAAAGGCGATTGTTTACGAACCATTCTAGAAGAAAAGTTACTATCTATGGAGGGTTTGCAAGGTAAACATGTTGAGGTGCTTGACACGCTCAGGTATCATGGGCTCGAGCAGTTCACTAGGCCACAGGGTCCTTACATTCCTTCCTGGGTCCAGGAATTTTACTTAGCCTATAGAGAGTTGGTCCCGAAAAATAACAAGAAGGCTAGTGAGTTCCGACCAGTGAAGTTGGTTATGGTTAGAGGCAAGGAGGTGGAGTGTCACAGCGAGCATATTAATGATATATTGGGTCGACTGCTACACTCGGTACTGCCCTACCAGGGTTTGCCTATTGTTCCATCCCTGGATGATTTGAAAGGTTGGTTAGCTCCGATGATTTCTAACACCACCCAGAGGTGGATAGAGGCAGGAGCTCCGATTGAGAAAAGGGACATGAACATTGCCTCCCGGTACTGGTTTGGCTTCATCAGCAGAACTATCATGCCATCCCAGAACAAAACCGTTCTGTGTCTTCCTAAGGCGGCCTGCCTTGGTTCTATCATGGCTAGGACGCGGATCGACCTGGGACTACTGGTTTCACAGGAGATGGCTATGAGAGCCAAACAGATGCAGACGTCTCTGCCATTTCCTGTTCTGATCACTGAGTTATGCCGGCATGCCGAAGTACCCCGGGATCCTGCTAGCGATATAGAGGTCACCCCGTCTTTCTCTACCAATATCCGGCATATAGAGGCCAATTTCACACGAGAGGAGGTTGATAGGAGGAGAGCAACTCCAGCAGATACTTCTCCAAAGGTCAATGTTGACTCATTACCAGTAGAGGCACCTTCGTCTACTCCAGTTTTGGAGCCTTTAGGTATACCCGATCCTTCTTTCATTTCCTCACAGGCTCCAGGTGCTTCCTCATCATCCCAACCTGCCAGGATTACTCAGGCCATGATCCTGAAGATGGGGCAGTTGGCCTATTCAATTGATGTGAGAGCTACCCGATTGGAGAGATCCATCTCGGGGATGATTGACAGTGCTATATTGGTTGCACTGACCCCTCTTCAGACTTCTATTGATGCCTTGACAGTGAGAGTCATTGCTTGTGAGAGCAGACAGGGGGAGACCTCTGAGGTGACGGCTTTAAAAGCCGATATTGCGAGTTTAAGGAAGGATGTAGACTATTTGAAGGCAGACTTCACTTCACTGATGCGGGATGCAGATGATGAGGATGCTCCTGAGACCTTGGGGATTTCTCTAGATACCATCAAAGATGTGCAAAGGGATGATGCAGAGCATGCAGAGTCGGAGGTAAAGACCGATGAGGAGCAGATAGCAGTGCACGATGAGGTGGTGAGCGAGATCCAAGAGGATAGCATATTCAGAGACCTGCCGAATCTTATGGAGATGGTTGTATAGTCGGCAACTCAGACAGTACCGGCTGAGATGTCCACAATAGCTCCTAGTCGATTGGGCATTGTTAGTTCGTCTGAGGCTACTCCGGGCACTGATGCCCATGTACAGATTGCTACACCAACCACCGAGACCCCGATAGAGAGAGAGACTACATAGACAGTTACTTTATTTACCTCTGTCTCTGTCTTATTACATTTTTACTTTTGGATACTTTCAGTTGCATTTGAGGACAAATACTTTTTATTTGTGGTGGGGTGAGGCCCACACATTTTGTGTTGATAATTGTGTTTTGTGTATATATTTGGGTTGTTCTGCTTTAAAATTGTGTTTACACTGCTTTCTGTGGATGTTTGAGCGTATGGCTCCTTTTGTTTTCAATTGCAAAATGATTTTGATTTTGATTTTGATCCGTCCAAAAAGTTTTTCCACCTCTCGTGTGTTGAAAGTGGTTGTTCTTTTGCAAAATTTAAGTCTCAGTTCCGATCAATACCGATGACTTGAATAGTGCTTACAATCGAGCGAACATGAATGTATGGCTACGATGAGGCCAAATGAAGTTGCATAAACAGTATGTGAACTCTTTGCATCTCGTTGTGACTAGTCTGCTATGAATTTAAGTCTGTTGTGATGATCATTGCACACTAGCGAAAGTGTAGAGTCTTGTTTGACTATAGTTGTCAATGCCTAGTGTGATGAGCTTACTTTGAACCATTCATGATAGATCCTAGAATTTGCCCCGTTGGTCCGGTCAACTAAGTGATGCTATCTCTTGATATAATCTTAGGCAACTTCTAAGAGTGTGAACCAATTTCACATATACCTCTTCTGTGACCTACCTAGTGAGCATGTGATTCTCTTTTGAACACACCCTTGAGCCTTACCTTTCTTTGGAAGAAAAGTCTCCCTAAATCCATGGTGTTACGAAAAATGGAAAACCACCACATAAAAGAGGAAAGAAAGAAAGAAAAAGAAAAAGAATGAAAAAGAAGTGGAATAAAGTTGTGAAAACATGAAGAAAATGGGGTTCCTAAACAATTCATGGGAAGTGAATAATAGGATGACTTATAAGCACTAAAGAAAAAGATGAAAGAAGAGGAAAGGAAGTGTTGTGAGCACCAAATTTCATGAGGATGAAAGTCACTAATCTGAAATGACCATACCTTTGCACTCAGCCACGTTACAAACCTTGAAAAGACCTTTTTGATCTTGAGTGAGCTGAAACAAATGTCGATTGGAAAATTCGGGCAAACCTTTGGGTGAAAGCATGCATTGTGTTCTTTTTTGTGAGTGTCAGCGTTGCATATGATTCCTGAACTTTAAATGATTAAATTATTATGTGCGAATATGGAATCATTTTTTCTGTGAGGGCATTCGAACACTCTAGTTGAGCTTGAATTGCATTTGAAGCAAGTATTGTGAGCATGAGATTCTTTGATATTGGTGAGTCACAACTTGAATCTTTGAGTGCACAATTGATCTTCGCACAAGTAAATTGAGTCTTGTTGTGTTCATTCATGATCGAGTCTTGTGTAGCACTGTTCGAGAAACCCTTTTTGAACGACTGAACTTGAGTTTGCTTGAGGACAAGCAAAAGTTTAAGTTGGGGGTGTTGATGAGTCCACAAATTGGACTTATTTAGGGCAATATTTTAATAGAAATTGTGTCCTCAAATGTATGTTTTATCCCGATATCTGATGAAAACCTTTAAGTTTCAGGTATTTGAAGTTTGAGGCAAAGCATGGACACTACTTAGCTAAAAGGAGCAAAAAGAAACTGAAAAAACGAAGAAATTAAGATCCGCAAATTGTCAAACTATTCGGCGAATCGCCAACACATCACATATTCGCCTTTTGTTCCAGTGTGTTGATCCCTAAAGGAAAGGAGAAAATTTGAGGTCAAAAGAAGCAGTCGACATATCGCCGAACGACTCCGCGAAGCAGTGCCACATCGCCCAATTATCCAGGACACAAAGATGCTGAAGGAAACTGATGAAAGGCGACGAAGTAGACCAAAGGGCGGATCACCGAATGCATTGGTGATTCTCACTAATGTCGCCGAAAGATCCTTCGAAGCACATTTTCTGAAAACTATAAATACTAGTTCAGTTTTTATTCTTAGGAGCGATTTTTACAATGTTTTACCTAGGTTTTAGATTATTGAGTTTGCGACAGAGTCTGCGAAATATTCTCTAAGTCTTGGAGAGGGTTTCATCTTTTTCAATTTGGAAGTAGGTCTCCTGGATTCTTCACTCTTTGCCTAAATTGAGACTTAAATCTTCATACCCATTTGATTTCAACATCATTGAAGGTATAAATTTATATTTCTTGATGTGTGGCTAAAAAAACCCAATTCTTAGGGTGTGATTAAGCGAATATGGGTAAAGATTGTTGTTCGGTCTTGCTTGTTGATAAAATAGACGTAGTTTAATGGTGATTTCGTCTAGTAGTTGTGGATGAATTTAATAAATTTGTAGTTGCAAATACAAGTTTATTTATGTGTTTTTGGTTTGCTCGAGAGATAAGTCGTGAAACCAAGACTACTAGATTGATGCCCTAAGGAGTGGGTCAACATGAGGTTCAGCTCGAGAGAGTGAACCCTAGTCCCATATCCTAACACTCAGCTCGAGAGAATGAGTGGGGTAAGGCATAGGCCGGTCTTCATGCGGCAAGTGGGTGTCCAAGAGGAACCCATTTGAAATGAGGTAAGTTGCTCGAGAGAGAATTTATTCCCACGTAAAGCTTAGCCTAGTCACTATTACTCTATAAATTTTCTATCAAAACCATGTACCCAATAATTTAGATTAACCCGTATTCCGGTCACATCCCAAGAATCCGCCTCTCATTGCTTAAATTTCCTTATTTTCACTGTTTTAATTGTTTCCTGCTTACAAAACCCCATTCGATATTTGAATTTTGCGCCATTCCTTTAATTTTCTATGTTTTCACCCGTAAAAATCTTTAGCTACGATTACCTTTAGCACATTTGCGCTTAACCACTAATTTTCATGCCCACTCTCTTGGGACACGGCCCCAATCCTTGGTTGGGTTACTATACTATTGCACGATCGTAGACACTAGTACTAGAAGTTGTGTCGTTGATTAGGCAAAACATCAGGCACGAGGTGTGGGCTGTCAATTTTAGTATCCTTTAGCTCTTTCAGTGTTAGTGTTCGTCGGTCGCCCGATGCCCACACCAGTGATGATAGGGAGGTACGTTGGTAGAGGACCTAAGAACCACCAGTTTCGCGTCACCCCCAAGTGTTAACATGTGTTCTCAGTTCGTTCTGCTTTGTAGGTCTTGACAATGATCCATCCGTAGGTTCACATACGAAAAGCTTGTTACGATTTCATCTTCTTCTAAATGATAAGGTTCAATAGACTTATCTTGATATTGGGCATAAAACTACCCACATTGCCACAATCTGAATATTTCATTGGATCATTCAATCGGTAAGAGTGACGAGCGATATGTACAAAGGCCAGGGACATAGTCAACGCAACCTGATGACTCGCGCTTAGTGGGAATTCTTCGTTGCAAACCAATAATTGCAATGATCTATCCCCATAACGATGAAAATTCAAAGATCACTTGGGCATCTAGATAAAGGCTATAAACTCGTGGAATACGTCAATGTAGTGCATGTGTTTCCCAAAACATCTAAGGTCATCCAAAACCTATTAATGACTTGAACTTCTCTGACCTAAAAAGTTGTAGTGCCTTTAAGAAGTTGGTTGATGATCCTAATAGACGTGCCCTCGGCTTATTGGATTCGGGTTCCATTTGCGTTCAAAGAATTGATATCGCATGGCCGATACGTGTATGCCTCGGCCAATGCACGTACGCCTCAATTGATGTCACCTGATGTCGGCCAATGTCATTTTGCCAATAGGTGCATGCCTCGACTGACACCTGATATTAAAATTGACATTCACATATGTATTAACAATATATTTTGAACTCAAAATATTCATTTCATTTCATCAGAAGAATTACATATAGTCGCACCACTTTTTAAGGCATAAATTTGCATTTGTGAGAAAACTTTTAGGAATTACGCATTTTTTTTATTTTTAGTATGTGTTAGCCCATGGATCTAGCACCGTGGATGAACCAAAAAATCAAAAAAAAACTTTATGAGGACCTGTGTAATGAGTTGGGAAAGCATTACCTATAGTTGCACCATTCTTTTAAGGCATATTTTCGCATTTACGAGCCAATTTTTAGGAATTACACGACTTTCTTGGTTTTTTGTGTGTATTAGCCCATGGATCTAGCACTAAATCTTTCATGTGTTTTAACTAAAAAATTTAGGGCGTTCGCGATGACCTATTTAATGGCATATGTTTGTTTGAAAGGGCAGACGTCGACATTTTCAAGTTCAAACAAAGCCCAAAATGGGAAATATGAATTTTTTCATTCATCACAACTGGTGATGTGGACTATAATTTGGGCTAGATGAATGCTCAGGGTGATCAATAGGCCAGATTCTACCCCGCGTGAAATTTTGTAGCATGCCAGGGGCGATGTAATGTGACACCCAGATAGACCTGCCCTCAGCCTAATGGCTTCGAGCGCAACTTGCGTTCAAAGATTTGGGTCATGACATATGCTTTGAAGTTCACTCAATTGGATAAGTATACTCTGACTATGGTTGCCGACTCCAGGGCAAGAATGAGTAAGTTTGTGTCGGGTGTTTCTAAATTGGTTGTCAAAGAATGTCGTACCACCATGTTGATCAAGAAAATGGATATCTCCCGATTGATGATACATGCCCAACAAATTTAAAGGGAAAATCTCAAGGAAAGGGCAAAGGAGTCCAAGAGAGCAAAGATCAGTGATGATGACTTTTCTCATTCTAGGTTTGGTGGACATGGGCGTTCTCAATTCTGGAAAAAGTATTTGGGTCAAGGTTCTTCAAATGCTCTCGCTCCTAAGTTAAACATAGATAGGGTGTCTAACCCTAAGATTCAAGGAGGAAATGGTGGTAATGGATCTTTTATCCCCGCTTGCACTAGGTATGGTAAGAAACATGATAGTAAGTGTTTGCCCGGTATTAGTTAACTTGAAGAAGTTTGCTTATGAAAAAGCCATTGAGGCTTTCTCCCTAGAGAGAGATGGTGTCCTTTAATATTAAGGTCACTTATGTGTTCTGAATGTTGATGACCTGAGGAATCATATTCTGACAAAAGCTCACAGTTCTCGGTATTCTATTCACCTGGGATCCACTGAGATATACCATGATTTACGGGAAATTTATTGGTGGAATGGGATGAAGAAGGACATTGCAGAATTTATGGCTAGATATCTCAATTGTAAGGAAGTGCATGTTGAGCATCAGAAACTCGCAGTTAGTCTAAAAACATTAGTGTTCCTACATGGAAGTAGGAAGATTTGAACATGAACTTCATTACGAGTTTATCCCACACTCATCAATTGTTTGATTCAATTTAAATAATTGTAGACAAATGACAAAATCGACTCACTTTTTTCTCGTTAAAACTTCATTCTCATCGAAAGAGTATGCCAAGCTTTATATTTGGGAAATGGTAAGGTTGTATGGAGTCCCCATGTCCATTATCTTAAATCAGGTACCCAGTGTATATCTCAATTTTGGAAGTCATTTCAGAAAGGTCTAGGTACTCAAGGGAAACTTAGCATAACTTTTCATCCTCAAACCGATGGACAAGCCGAATGTACCATCAGACTTTGGAAGATATGTTGAGAGCATGTGTGATTGGTTTCAAGGGAAATTAGGATGACCATTTGCCTTTGATTGAGTTTTCTTATAATAATAGCTATCATTCTATTATTAGGATGGCACTGTTTGAGGCTCTTTATGGTAGGAGGTGTAGGTATCGTATTGGTTGGTTTGAAGTTGGTGAGGTTGCTTTAATAGGGCCTAAGTTGGTGCATGAGGCCATGGAAAAGGTTCGACTTATTCGCGTAAGGTTAAAAAATGCTCAAAGTCGACAAAAGTCTTATTTCAATGCTAAAAGAAGAGAACTAGAATTTGATGTTGATGATTGGGTCTACTTAAAATATCACCCATGAAGGGTTTAATGAGATTTGAAAAGAAAGGGAAGCTTAGTTTATGCAATTCGGATTGCACCAAGACCGTTCACTCGAAGTCAAGCTCAAGACCTTCAAAGGATGCAAGGTTTGTTCATGAAGTTAGAGGTCCTTGAGCTTGTATTAATGGAAAAGAAGGGGTTCCATGCCTTGAAGATCGCTTAGGGAATTGACGAGAAGACAGCTGATAATACTGTCACTTTAGGCAAGCAGGAGCCATTCGGCGAGTCGCCCAATGGCTTGGGCGATGACCCCAGCTCACTGAAAGTTACAGAATGCTTCAAGGAGAAGGTCACCTCGCCGAACCAATTTGCGACTCGCCTAGTCCCTTAGGCGAACTCAACCTAGATCACACTATGGACTTTTTGGGCCACTTTTGGGCCTCTTATGTAATAAATGCCTAAAACTATAAATAGCTAGTTTAGGGTCCTCTTTTAGGTAGACTATTTTGAATATTGAACTTTGAAATCTTATATGAGTGTTGAGAGCTTGGTACAAGCTTGTGTTGATATTTGCTTAGAAGCGTAGATTGCGAGGTGAATTTAATTCCCTTGAGGTCTTCATAAGAGTTAGGTGCTTATTTTAGGATTAACTTATCGAGAAGTTAGGGTTTAATATACCCTTTGGTTGCTTTTTGTTTCCTCTTTTGTGTCTATCTATCTATCTTTAATTCTTGTCTTTAATTTATACATTTTATTTGTAGTTCGTATTGAGAATTACATCATTAGTCCCCGTTATGTGGGCCCATATCAAATTGTGAGGCGTATTTGCAAAGTTTCTTATGAACTTGAGTTTCCTAATGATTTAGCATCGGTACATCCGATATTCCACGTCTCCTTGTTTAAAAAGTGTATTGCAAATCCGACGCCATTGTACCTTTGGAAGGTTTCAGAGATAAGGAAAATCTTTCTTATGAAGAGGTTCCGGTTGAGATTTTAGACTAGAAAGTCCAGAAGTGAAGAAATAAATAATTTGTTTTCGTGAAGGTTCTTTGGAGGAATCAATTAGTTGAGGGTTATACTTGGGAGTCTGAAGCTCCTATGATGTCCCAGTATCCTCATCTTTTTTCCTCTGCTCCTACTCTAGCTTGAGGTATTAATTCCTCATTGTTCATTATTTCATATTCATGCATTTTAGTCATTCTCATGTTTCCATATGCATGCATATTTATTAAACTTGATTTTGATGATATGATGTATCTTGGAGTAATTCTCCATGTTTATGTGCATTTTGATGAAATAACAATCTTATTGGGTGGTTAGTTTCTCTCCTACTCTATTTATGCTAGCTTGAGTCTCATTCGAGGACGAATGTTTCCAAGGAGGAGTGTAACGACCCTAAAAATGAACTAGTGATACTACAGCCTAATGACTTTGTGTTGAGTTTGTAATGAGGTTTCCTGTTGTGTAATGTTGTCCCGAGCCTTGTTTGATGGAGGTTAGTGAGTCAACATCAAGGTACGTGATAGACTCCGTAGTTGAAAGACCATTCTTAATGTTGGTTAAGGGTGGCAAGGGCATGTGCCAAGCCAAGGGGGCAAGGCCTTAGCCAAAGGCCAAGGCTGCCCAACCTTGGCCAAGCTACTGCCCAAGACCACGGACCACTTCACGGTTAGTGGTGATGACCACAGACCGTAGAAGTGGCCGTGAAGGTCACTTGGTGGCATGGCAAGCAAGGCAACTTGGCCAAGCTACTACCCAAATTCCAAGGACCACTTCACGATCAGTGGTCTTGACCATGGACCGTAGAAGTGGTCGTGAAGATTACTTGTCTTGTAGAGGCTTGGAAAAGTTGAGGGAGCTACTGCCTAGAGGGCCACGGCCACCACCACGGGCCGTGGTCCTCCTTCACGGTCCATAGAAGTGACCTTGGTCCCTGACGGGGCTGCCCAAATTAAGGGTTTTTAAGTAATTTTGTTTTAATGTTTTATTAATTGGGGTTGATTTTAAATGGTTTATATCATAAATATATAATAGTTTCATTTATTCCTTTATTTCAAAACACCCAAATCAAAATCCTCTCTCCCAAAATATCTTCTCTCTAAGAACTCCATTGAAGACCAAGAGGAGAAGAAGACCCAGGGCTTGAAGAGGAAGGCTTTTGGGTAGATTTTCGTGGGATTATTCAAGTATAAGGTATGGTGATCTTTAATCTAGGGTTAGTTTCACCCTAGAGTCAATTTCAAAGAAGTTTTCAAGGTTTTCAAGTTATACAAAACCCTAAGTTTTATTCAATCTCATGGGTTCTTGCATCAAACGTTTTCAAATGATAAACTATGATAATATTGATGTTTAATTGATGATTTAAGATGAAAATACTCTATGAACTCATGATTTCTCTCAATTCCTAAATTGTGCCTTATGAAGTGGGTTTGTTGATTATGAAGGAATGTTGATGGAGTTATGCCTAGATTGATCTAGATTGTTGACTTGTATCATCATCTATGCCTAATTATGGTGAATTGTTGTAGTAGACTAGTGTTGGAGATGTTGATCTACTTATGGTGGGGGTGTTTACTTGTCAAGTATTCTAATTATTAATTGTTGATCCACTTATGGTGGAGGTGCTTACTTTCCATATATATTGTAGTGTTGGGATAAGGTCCCTCTCCCCTACAACACTAGATATGACTAAGTATGATACGATATAAATATGAATGTTATGTTGTGATCATGATGGTGTTGCTATGATGAATGTATCCATGTCTATTGTAATGAATATTAAATATGTTGATTTACATGGTCTAAGATCCCTAAATGCAATACATGTGAATCGTGCATGAGTTGAGATATTATGTACATGTTGTGACCCCCTTGAGAAGGGAGGTGTCTATGATGATAATGTTGTTGTTGTTGTACCGTTGTGAGGACAATCATGCGCACACACACACTCCATGCATATACATGATTACGATGTATCAATGGTGTTAATTGAAAGTATAGTTCTAATATGCGCCTTTACACATTATTATGCATGAAATGTACATAACCATGTTGATCCTATTGTGTTGATTAAAAGTCCATTCGCATGAGAACAGATGATCTTGGTGTGATAGTTAATATCACATACTAATGTTGATTCTAAGGTGAAAGGTAGTTCTCACTTTAATGAATCTATGAGTTATTTAGTGAGTTGTATTGAACGAAGGGTAAAGTATGCCTTCACACATGTAGATACAATTCCATACTAATTATGTATAATTGGGAAATAATGCCTAGTACCGAGTGGATATGGACAATGAGGAAAAGGCCCCTCCGCTAATGCAATAGGTTGGGTCATCTATAGTAAACTCATGAGATGGAAGCTCCTCCGCTAATGCAATAGATTGGGTTTCTAGTAGCAATCTCCATATCCCATAACTATGTGCCAAACATAGGACTTAGCTAGTGGATCCACTTAGAAGCTAAATATGATTAATTCTACCTTTGGCAAGTAGAATGCCTTCTTTCGGTGTGGGGTTATATGACACCGGATTCCATGTAGCTCACATGGTCTATGTCGGTTATGTTTAATCTTCCCTAGTAATAATAATCAGATGATGAATATGATAGGAACTATACTATGACTTCTTAATGGGTTTACTTAGTAGGAGTGGGGGTATGGGACTTCACTCTTACATTGCACAAGTAGACTTATTAGGAGGTTATGGAATGGTTTCTTTATGGTATGTTGAAATATGAATTTATGTATATATAATGAATGGAAGGTGTTATAGATGACTTTCATTATGTTAGTTTATGTACTTGTATAATTCCTCACTTATGACTATGGTCTATGGTAAGCTTGAAGATCTTGGAAATGACTATGTGGCATCAAGGAATGCATAGTAAGGTTGGTATTATGGGATGCCAACCATACATTGCACAAGTGTTCTTAGAGGTTGCTAAGGTATTAATACTACTATGTTATGAGTGTATTGTGACTATAGTTTGTCTTCTATGTTTGAAAACGCATATTGGCTTTCCAAACTTAATGTATGAAAGTCTTCTAAATGCATGAATGTGTCCTAAATGAATCTAATGAAGAATATTGGCTTAAATGCTTAAATGTAAAGATGCATTCTACACTTGGATTGTATTATGAGTTACTTTCTTATCGTGTCTATTCTATATGAATGTGCCTTGTCTATGGTGACTTCAAAGGAGTATTTAGTGTGAGTAGTAGTACGGAATGCTACTTGCACATTGCACAAGTATGACTTAGAGTTGTCTTAGATGTTGGTTTTGATGTGATGACGTGATTCATATAATGTTTATGTGTCTTATGTGCTCTATTGTGTAAAGGTGGAAAGGATGAATGGTAAGTTCACTTTTGGTGACCTTAAGGTGGTGCCTTAGTGTGGGTGGTGGTATGGGACGTTACCCATACATTGCACAAGGTATAGCTTGAGGGTTACTTGAGGTGGAAGTTCAAGGTAAAGGTGAAGGTATACATGTGATTTTGCTAAGGTGTGAAGTATGTGACTTTGTATGTTGGTTGTGACTTATATTATGCCTATTGTATCAATGTTCATGAAGATTTACAAAGATGGCATAAAAGCATGACTTTCAACAAAATGTCCCTTTCTAGCATGATTTTGCATGGTCATCATACTTAGTACATTTTGTGTGCTAACCCATATTTTCTTATTTTTACTACAAGTGTAGGTTTCGGCAAGTGATTGATCCTAGCTAGCTTTGAAGTGCTTGGGTAGAGTTTTCCTCCAAGACTTGGTATGTCCTCATGTATTCGAGGACAAAGACTTTTATTGTTCTAGTTTCTTTATGCTTGAGACTTATGTAATTGACATTTTAGTATTTTTGATTGTAAAGGGGCATGACCCTATCTTGTTAAAGTTTGTCTTAAGATGGCCATGTGAGACTTAGTGTTCCGCTGCTTTATAAAAGAGCTTTTGATAGTTTGGTTTTAAATAAAGTTTTTAATTCCGCACTATTTTCTACATCGAATGTTATGAATGCTAAGAGGCTTGTATTAGACCCCTTCGAGGTCGAGTACACCGTGTTACGACTAGGGGTACTCTCGGGTCGTGACAGGGAGATATTGTAACACCTCAGAATTCGGAAAAGGAAAGAAGGCCAAAGAGGGCTACTAGTTCAATTCCATGAGACCAGTTTATGGTTCATAGGAAGTTCTACAGATAGTAGACCAGTCTCATAGGTTGTTGACTTGGTATCTTAGTTTCTTGCAATTAGGTTGTTTGCTTGTGATCCAAGTACGTTCTTGACTCGACTTCTTACCCCTTGTTTCATGTTTCTATTCTTCATTTACTATCT
Organism: Solanum chiquidenum; assembly: GCA_029582725.1. Taxonomy (NCBI): domain Eukaryota; kingdom Viridiplantae; phylum Streptophyta; class Magnoliopsida; order Solanales; family Solanaceae; genus Solanum; species Solanum chiquidenum. The sequence continues at coordinate 36,974 of JAJOOS010010553.1, forward strand.
ACTTTAGTATCTCATTTTTAGTTACTTGTGATATGTTTTCCTTATTACTTGTTGTTTATGCTTGTGTTATATTTTGAGTTCAGTCGGTTGTTACCTATTGAGTACCGTTTTTGGTACTCATACTACACTTTTGCCCCATGTAGATTGCAGTCTAGTTATCGCCGCTGATTTGGAGTCGTGCAGAGAAGCTTGGGATTTCAGAGATTTGGGTGAGCTCCTAGCGTCTGGAGCTACCAGTTTCTATCTTTTTTGTCTAAGCTTATCCTTTATATTGTATTAAGAGATAGCATGTACTTGTGAAAGTAATTGTGAAAGCATTGTACTCCTATTTAGATGCTCAACTACTAACTGATGTCAGGTTGGTTCCTGTATGGTTTTGTTGATTTCCCTTTCTCTGATTTGCTCGAAGCACTTACTTGTTGTTGTTGTCTTCCGCTTGGTAGTTCGTTGCTTATGGCTCCGGGATACGAGTTAGGCTTACCTACTGGTGGGGTGTAGTAGGTGCCATCATGACCTAAGAAATCGATTCGTGACAGTTTTGGTCTTTTCATGTGCATCAAATTCCTGTACTACGTCGTTTTGCCTATAAATACGTCCCTATACCTAATTTTACCCCCAAAATCTATCCATTATCCTTCATTCCCCCAAAATTTCCAAAGTTCCTCTCAAAGGTTTTCTCTCCAAGGCTCTTAAGGAATTTATAGGGTTCTTCAAGTCTTCAAGATTTCTTCATCAATTGTGTGGGCTTTGAGATTAGGTATGCAGAGATTTCATCAATGGGTTTCATTCACCCATTGAGTCCCAAAGACTTCTCCAATTCAATTTCCCTAACTTAATTTGACTACAAACCATAATTTACATGAATTTATGAAGAAATTATGTATTTTATGAATGATGTTTTCATGAAATTATGCATTATTTATGAAAAGGATTGTCTTATGACTTAGGTTTCTTTAATATCTATCAAGTATCTACAAAATTGTGAAAGGTTTTCTCACATTTAGGGATCATGGTTTGGTGAAAGGTTTTCTCACACATGCATGATTCAAGATTTAAGGAGCTATTTTATGATTATTATTTTTTGCTTGGGTTAGTAAGTAAAATATGTTTTTCCATGGATGATGATATGCTTATGTTTATGACTAATTCCTTTGAGATTTTACTTAACACCGAGAGGATATTGAGATGGAGGCTCTCCCGTTAGTAGAGGTCAGGTCTCTAGTAGCAATCTCTTTATCTCTAACTATGTGTCCATGTAGGTTGTCTTAAGTGACATAGCTAGTGGATCCAGCTAAGCTAGAAGTTAAGGTCCTTGTCTTGGCAAGTAAGGACTTTTTTCCAGTTTTAATTAATATTAAGTGGTGTCGCTTTAGCCTAATTAGGAATGCCTATATAATGAGTTTAGACTCCTAAATTAAGTCATCCAACTCATTATTCTATAAAACCAAAAACTATCCCCAAAAACTTCATCCTCTCCAAATATTCTCTCTCTAGAACGTCAAGGAAGAAGAAGAAGGAAGTTGGAGCTAGGGTTCAAGGAACAAGGTTTTCTACTCAAATTCTTTGGACATTGTTGATTAAGGTATGGTATTCCTTCATCCATGGATAGCTTTCATCCATGGAGTCCCTTCAAAACCCAATTTCACAACTAGAAATCCCAAAAGTTAGGGTTTGATTCCAAACTCATGGATTCCTTTCAAAATCATTTATAATGATTGAATTATGTTATATTATGTATAAATTGATGATTTCATATGGCTTGATGTTGAATTCCCCAAGAATCCATGAATTCCCCATATTTCTCAATTATGATCTTGAGATGTGGGTTTGTTGATGAAAGAAGAGTATTATGAGATTATGCATGTAGTAATTTGATTATTTGAATTATGATTATATCCATGTCTAATATAGGGAATTATAGATGTGTTGATTGAATATGATCTTTGATCCTTGAAGGGTAAAGTATGAGTATTATAAATGATAATGAGATTTATGTATAGGCTTTAAGAACACTTTGAGAGTAAAGTGATTATGATTATGATCTTGTCGTGTGTTATTTGGAAGTAAGACTGGTTGTGGAGCAGGTAGTTGGTCAAATTTATGAGGGGCAGATGATGGCTGACAATGATCTTCAGGAGAACTGTTAGGAGAAACAAACATGAGTGCAAAGGAAATTCAGTTAACACAAAATCAAGCATTTCAATTAATGCGCAAATCTTTTCAGAAAATGATTCTACTATCAATGACATTGTAGAGCTAGTCCTCTGGTCCTCAGGAATAAGAAAATCCCTCAGAGCAGCCAGACCATTTGCGCCTACCTATTTGCCCCGGATCAGGAGGTTGAAAATGATTTTCAAAAGTTTTAGCGACATATCCTTGAGTTAAAATCACAATTTCACCGGGTGATCCACAACTCTACATCATGAACAGGGAGTAAGAAAGAGTCCCGAAGCACATATCAAAATATTTGACGGTGCATACAAATGACAGTACTTACTTCTTTTTTGAGGAACAATCAGAAAGTAACCATTGGCATTGCAGAGAGCAGAGTTCTCCATTAATATGTTGGCAGTATACCTGCATTTTCAACAAGACATATATTATCAGCTAATCTACTAACAATCGATAGGTTGAGGAAATCAACTATATGTCAATCCTAATTATAATTTAACAAAAATAAAATATAACAAGAAAGTAACAGCTATATTCTGAACTCCATTAGAAGGACATAATGACGACAATATATAGCAAGTTTGAAATACCAAGTACATGTGAATTGCAAAATCATGTCAGCTCCGTAAGGTTGGATAGGAAGAGAAAGCTTTGATGGCATTTCTAGTGAATCAAAGAAAGGTTGAAGAGGCCACATAAAAGCAACTTTTGGAAATCAATTTAAAACAATTATAAAAGTTATTACTATATACTACTATGTAGGACCTCATATAAATAAGGAAACGATTGAGAAACTGAAAAGCGAAGGAAAACTAGAAGCTATACTGAATCCTCTTAGTACATTCATAGAGAAAATTTATCAACCTACAATGTGTCGAGGAGTGGTTAGATTTCTGAAATAGAAAATGTATCCAAAAAATTTATCAAATTGCAGCTTCATTGCCCTAGCACCAGAGAATCACTATAGAGTAGACAAAACAAAGGTACTTCCAGCTTGGCGTTATCGCAACTTCAATTTCTTTAGCTATTAATTGATATACATGAGGCAGAAAAAATAATCATGAAAGATAAAGCTATGTTATAGGTATATCTAATTTATGATACAATATACACTTTAACAAAAGGATGATAAAAAATATGTTACATGTAGAAGTGTTTTGCCCGTGGTCATATCTACACTAATAGCAGCTGCAAAACCAACGCAGATTGATCAAGTCATATGTAACAAAGTTTTCTCAGTTGGAGAGAGGTTGTGAGTCCATGCAAATATGGATTAGTTTCTCTGGTATTGTCCACACTATTCACCAACTTCATGGACATCTTCACTTTTTGGGCTTAGTTCCGACAAGTTAACCAACTTATCTAAAGATCTTAATTTATCATCCAAGCTAGATATATATTCACTATAGATTTCCTGGCAAACCAGTATAAACATGGTTGTTGTGTCTGATTATTGTGGCCTACGAAGAAAAGCTAATGCCCTAGGCAGTAAAAGCACAAAAAAGGAGTGATGCACCTGGGAATATTGAGACAATATAGAAGCAAAATTTAGAATGCAAAGAGGTATGAGGATTTAAGAGAATTTTCAATTACAATCGCAACCTTAGTATAATTGAGCAAGTTAAAAAGTAGTTGGTTGACATTGGTGGTAGTTTTCTTATTCTTTACAAGACTTCCGCAGGAAGTGGTAAAATGAGGAAGAGTATTGGTTATATTGTTTAAAGCATAAAGGTTGTTGGAGATTAAATTTGTAGAGGGAATATACAAGTTCAAACAATCACTACATGATTGATAGGGAAACTTGAGATTGTGTTAGTCAAGGACTATTTATTTATGGAAGACTTTTTCAACTGAAAAATACAGGGAATGGAAAATATTACTCACTAGGAAGCCTGTCGAGGATCTGAGTTTCTTGAACTATCGGTTTTTGCACTGTACAAAAGATTGATTGTTGCTCTTAGAGTCAAAATAAAAACGCAGAACAATAACAAATAGTGTTTCTTTTGTGCTTCATCTGATATGCTTCACGTCATTGTGTAGTTTAAGAGTTTTAAGAAAAGCCTCAGGTTCACCCTTCTTATTGAATTGTTATAAGTCATTTCTTGAATATGTTATGTTGGTGAAATAACCTATGAAATCAGATGGACAAACGAATACATCAGGTGAAGTAGTTTGGCAAAGGGAAAATAGGAGGACAAAGGAAAAGAAGGAAGAACAAACAAACAACATAACTTGTAAATTAAAATGAATCATAGACACAAGCTTTAGACACATGTTAAAGTTGACAAAAGTTTTCCAGCTTATGGTTCTTCAATTCTGAATGGTGAATCAAGTGGTAGTGACAGTGAACGAGGCTCAGAGCAGAATATTTTGTTAAACTTTACTTATTCAGCTGGCCAAGTCAATTAATAGCATTTCATAACAAGAAAGAGGATATAAATTTGCATAACAAAAATCTCTACAAGTACCTTTTCGAAACTATCCAAGAACTGTAGGCTGAGCATGCTTGAGTGAATCATGATTTTTTTTATAGCAGGAAAAAATTACTATTGAAAGTTTGATGAAATTAATGATATCAAAGTCAATTGTTACCTTACCTATGTGAAGGTTGTGTGAATGATTTCATCATTCCTTATATTATATGTTGAATGATCATTATCATTATCTGTTGTAGGTGGACGAATTAGTATTTTGACACATTTTAAACTTTTTGCTCTTGATAAAGCCACGTCTAGTTAGCCATGCGAGAAAACAAGTTCTCGTAGGTAAATTCCAAATAAATCTAACGTTTGACCTAGAGCTTTATTGATGGTCATAGCAAAACATAATCGCAGAGGAAATTGTGTCCTTTTAAATTGTACAGGAATTTTTTCATCTAGTGATGTTAGTAATTTCAAGTTCAATTTTTTTTCATAAAGGAAAACGGAAGTCTAGACTTGTCTCAACATAGTTCAAATGAAAAGGGACACAACCCTTACAAGATAGTTCGAAAATGAAATACTAGAAATGAAACTCAAAGTGGAAGTCCCATCCTCGAATCATGAGGACTCACCACAAGCAAGGAGAATAGTCAAATTCAAGCTTGAACCAAATGATGACCGCCTTAAGAACTGGACCCTACACTTTGGGAAAAGTGTAAGAAAATATGGGTTAGTACAAAAATGCACTAAGTATGATAGTCATGCATAAAAACCTTGAAAACATGCTAAAAGGAGAGTGAATCCTAAACTTGATTCTACCTATCTAGCTCGAGAGAGAGTAGATGAATTAAGGTTTTGGGATGTTCTTATTTATAAGCTTGCTAAGGTTTGAGAAAACTCACTTGAATCGTAGTAGTTGTTCGAGAGAAAGTTATTACACTTATAGCCTAGCTTACCCACTGAGGTTTAGCAATTCGTTAGTAATTTCAATTACCCATATAGTGAAATTAGCCTATAATCGATCACATCCCGAGAATTCCTCTCTATATAGTTGTTTCCTCTATTTCGTTTGTGTTTTAGCTGAT
>JAJOOS010010554.1:0-34478 GCA_029582725.1 Solanum chiquidenum
ATTTCAACCAAATTAGACAATCTAAAACAAGTTAATGTTTTATCCAATTTATATACACTTGGTATCCAACTTGAAATTTTAGAATAAAGACAAAAAATAAAAATGTATAAAATTAGTATCCAACGGGTATAAATCCGGGAAGAATAAATCTGGTTGTAAAACAATGCATATTATATATTGTTGTCAGAAATTGTAGCAAAAGAAATATACATCACCCAAAAATCAAAACATGTAATTAAAAGTTTAAACTGCAATAATTAATACAAGTTCTATATTTTCCTTTCTCTTCAATTTATATTCCGAATTCAAGTGTGATTTTTTTTATCATATTTAAGCTAAAACTTTAGTGATCCTTATTAAAGATTTTATGATCTCATTTTATCTATATTTATCAACAAATTTCAGAATTAAATATACTTATTTCACCAACAAAATAATATTTTAGATATAGAAAAATACACCAAAAACAAGTTCAAAACTTAAGTAAAACGGTCTTTTTTCTCAAGAAAACAAATTTTAGATTAATTAAAATAAAAAATGAAATCAAATTTTCAAATATAGAATTCTTAATTCTAAAAAAATCAGATTAAAAAAAAACAATATCAAATTTTTTTAAAAAAAAAACATCAAGAAAAGCAAAAAAAATAGATTAAAGAGAGAGAAAATTACATGTTAAAATATACGGTGATAAATTATTATTTTAAAAAAAAAAAAGTCCCCAATAGTCATTAATAAATAAAAGTTATTTGAATAAGTTAAAAAATCCCTTAAAATGTGTAATAGATAATTACAAATTGATTCTCTCTCATTAATAGTATTTGTCTCACCTATTAATTATATAAAAGGAACTGCAATCAATATAATTAAATAATTAATAATATAAAAAGATTAATCATTTAATAAAGTAAATTTTAATTGATTTTTAAATAAATTTAAATTTAATTGATATGTTATAACCCGTAATTAAACTGTTATAAGTAAGAATTTTTTAAGAGTAGATTTAAAACTCGTAATATTATCTCTTAAATGTGTATATGGTGTGATTTTTCCATTTTTAAATAACATAAATTGCAATAAATATTATATATAATACATATTAACGAACAATTCAAATATAAGTGAAATCATTGATGAAATATAATTACATCATAAATATTGTATCATCGTAAAATTTATTTTAAATTTTACATAAATACTCAACTTTCAAGACTATTACGTTACTCACATAAATGTTCTGTTAATGTATTACGGAGTTCAAAATGAGCAATTTTTTTTAGTTGTAGCTAAAAACTATTTAAATTAACAATTTCATCTTGTATCCAATTATTTCGTGTACTAATTTACTTTCCATATTCCATTTTGAACTATTGCATCAAATATTTTCATGCTCATAAAAAAGTGTAGTTTAATAATTTATCACTATAACATAAAAGTAGATTGTTTGAATTATCATGTAAATTTTGTACATACTTCATAATGAAAAATAATTATAATTTAAATTACATATTTAAAATGACAAAAAAAAAATAGAAAAATTGTTAATTCGGGAGGGAAGTAGTATACTTATCAATAATATGTTTTAGATGTTATATTACTTAGAAAATAATTACAAATATTAGAGGCTTAATTAATAATCTTATATAATATAACTAATATTAAAATAACTTTAAATTACATATTTAGAGTGTTTTTTTTAAATAAATAATATAGAGGAAGTAGTAACTTGTTAATAATATATTTTTAGATGTTATATTACATTAGAAAATAATAAGAAATGATAAAGACTTAATTAGTAATATAATAGAAATGCTATTAAAATAATCAAAAAGTAAAATAGAGAGGTGAATAGTAGTTCTCCAAATTTGGAGAACTACTATATATTCACCTCTCTATAATTGAAGAATAGAGAGTGAAATAGAGAGTGCTTGGAATTCTCTATTTTACTCTCCAAATATAGAGAATAAAGAGTAAAATAGATATGGGTTGGAGATGGTCTAATGTATTAGCATTACTGTATCTGGATAGTGAGTTATGTATTCGAATTGTGTAAAAATTACGGGATTATTGTAATTAGAAAATGAGTAGGGATATGATGTAATTTACTCCTTACACTATGAAATTTATGTAAGTTATACTTTATTTTATTATTTAAAAATATCTTAACAGATTTGACTGAATCAAATTTGTGACATAGTCTTATTCTTATTCAGGCTCTTTTAAAGACACTTTTATTTTCGAAAAAGAATTGTGCTCCATATTTTTTTCTTCAAAAAAAAAATCAAATCTCTTTCATTCTCCAACTTTATTAGTTATCTAAATTATTTCCCTTAATTTTTTTTTATTTGTTTATCAAAAATTGATAAAACTTATTGTACATATTTTATTTGATTACAGTTCAAAACAACTTCATAAATATGTGTTGTTGAAATCGGATAATGATGCGTTTACAAATTAATTTAAAATCATTTGAATATATCATGTTCACTATTTATTTTAGAGAAGAGTACATGAGCAAACGAGAACATAGAGACATACTTTCTTTATTTTAATTTATTTGACCTGTTTTCTTTTTTATTCATTTAAAAAAATGACTTTTTTTTCTGTTTTTAACAATTTTATTTGACCTACTTTCTTATTAAACAATTTTAACATAAACTAAAGCTTAATTAACAATTCAAAAAGTTCCTATTTCATGCAGAAAATGATTGTCAATCATAAAACACAATCATTACAAAATTGGAACCAAAATTGTGACCATGCAAACACGTAACGACTATACTTTTTGTCTTGTCATTGTAGGCTTTGTAAAGTCTACGGAGTAATAATTATTTATTACTTCCCCAGTCTGGTTTCATGTAGCAATTAAATTTTGAGGGTAAAAATTCAAATTTTAATGGTAAATATGGATATAATATTTTTTTAAAATTACATAAAAAGTATTCTAACTTATAATAAATAATAATATTAAAATATTTAAATAGCACATGAATATATTGTGTTTAAAGAAAAAATTATTTAATTCTTAACATTTGATATCACATAAATTGAGAGCGATATTACTTTTCCTAATTTTCTTTTCTACTTTTCTCGATGTGACAAATCTCAATGAAAAAACTAATCTATGTAGTAATTATTAGAATTACCCAACTTGATTATGACACATAAATATCCCATATTGATGTGACATTATCATACTAATTAGGAACGTCATTTTTCTTTTTTCCATTCAAATAAAAAAGAATACCATTTAATATTGTTTTTAAAAAGTTACTCCATTTTGGACTAGAAATTTGAAACACTGTTTTCCATAGTACTTCACTCAAATTTTAAAAGAAAATAAGATAAAAAATCTATTTGATATTAGAATCGAGTCTAAAATGTATATTATTAAAATCAATTGTCAACTTAGAAATTTTCTTTGATCAAGTCATATTTGAGCATGGAAAATGTTCAATATAACGAATTTTGTACAAATTTGGAAATTAAATATTGATTATAAATTAGGTATAAGAAATTTGTCATTTTGTTTTTGTGGGAATGCAATGATAAATGTCTACAAAAGTAGCTAATAATGTCTACCAACTTTTGACTATAGAACTATTCTCTATTATATGGTACAAACAATAAATCAGCATGCTTATAATGTCAACAATAGTGACTGGTTAATTTGTTTTATACGAATTGTTTTCTTTCTTTAATTTCCAATCAAATATCTTTTTCTAATTATGCCAATGCCTTTCATAATCTCAATTAGATCATAAAGTCCAACTTGTTTATTCTCATAATATATTTCTTTATTTCATTGTGATGTACTACTAGTCCAAATTAAGTTTATCCATGGTCCAACATTTTTGACATACTTCACACAATTTAACAATTCGATTATGTTATATTTTAGTGTATGTTTGGATTAGCTGATTTTCAGGTCCTTCTGACTTTTAATCTTTTTTTTTTTTTTTTAGTTTTGAAGGTGCTTAGAAAGATTAAAACCATATTTTTAAACATTTATTTTTAGGCCTAAAAAATTATAAAATAAGTCAAAAGTAAGATATCTGCTATTTATAACTTGTTACTTTTTACTTATAAATTATTTTTTAAAACTTCATCCAAACAGGCCAAATTCTTATTCCAAACTACTTTCATAATTGGTAGACAACAGAGTACATTATGTAAAGTTAATCTTTTCCGATAAATTCAATGCTTTAAATATGCATTGAAAAATATTATAGTAACCCATAAGGATTGTGGTGGAGTATTAAGTACTCCTTTATTCTTACTCAAAGAGGTTTTGGGTTTGAGTCCCTTTGGATATGAAATCACATTTGTTAGCGAGTGTTTTACCCTCAACGTGCGATTTTTCAGTGTAAATTCGAATTTAGTCCAATGTTAGTACTGAACACTTATGAGAAATAAAAAAATAGAAAGTATTATAAGTAATAATTAAGTTTTTGTCTTGATTTTGAAAATGAAAAAATTAAAATGAATATCTAATTTAGTAATTTTAGTATGATGAACAAGTAAAAGTGCCACACACGAGCAGAGCAAAAAGAAAGCAAGGAAAGTTCTTCTCTTTTTTGGGGAGAAATCCGTTGATTGCGTATTGAATATAGATCCATGTCTTTCTTGTTCCACTAGCTAAGACTAAATTCTCACATGTCCCTTTCGTCATTCCTACGAAGAGTAAAAGTGGATACGAGTGTACTTTTTAGACCACAATTTAGATGAGAAATCAAATCATCAATCTGATCTACTTTTCTCAATCTTTTCTACCTCATGATCATACTTTATTACAAAATACCAATGTATATAATAAATTTTTGTTCGACTTTAATGTCACTTTCATTAGTTATGATTTACCAATTGGCTTCGTCCTGTGGCAAACAATGATATTTGATAGAACACGAAGTCGGTATAAGTTCATTCATGTTTCTTAGCCAATAGAGGAGGATTTGGGATTTTGATTAAAACCGTTTAAAAATATTTTAAAAAATAAATAAAAATATAGTATTTGAGAATTAATTTGAGAGTTGAAAATATAGTACTTGAAATTTGAATTTGAAATTCAAAAATTATATTGTTTTGGACACTTCGACCAATGAAACCTTTATGTCTACTTCTGGTCGATCCTCTACACCACGTCATCATCGGACTTCATTCTAGTGCCACACAAGTCCACTCTGCATGTAATCACATGTATAACTTACTTTTCCCTAATGCATTTATTTATACTAGAAATAAATATTTTGGCTTAGTTGTCTATTTTAACAAAAATAAAGAGTTTTATTATTTTATTTCATAATATCTTTGAGATAATATCGCAGATCACTTAACTATTGATAATTTTCTGAAAAAGTCACCTAATTATTTATAATTGCTATATATATTTTTTACTATCTTATAAGAGGGAGTAAGCACACAACAGGTTAACATGTGTGCTTACCTTTTGAGGGAATTTCAGTCATTCAATTAAAATGGAGCAATATGATTGGATCTTAGAGAATTTTACTGCAATTGCTACATAGATTTTTTAGTATTAAAGACTAAAGTGTCCTTTGTTTATATCCTCGGGGTAACTTTGGTATATTGCTATTATTATGCTTAAATAAATTAGGTTAACACATTGGTGATCCCTTAAAGTTGGCACAAATTTTCACTTAAACACCTTAATTAGGCTTTGTTCATTTCAGACATCTTATGTCAGGTCTTGTTGTGTCATTTTGACACTTTTTGCTGACATGATATGATGAGTGTAATACACTTATAAAAAGCGCGTGAAAGGCATCTTTAGCCGATTTTTATTTAATTTTTTTCTTCTTCTTTCCTATTTTTTGGCCACCATTTTCCCTTCCTTAAGGTCCTTCAATGGTGAAAAGTGTTGAGAGTGATTTTAGAATTGAATACACATCTCTATGTGGATTAGATTTGATGGTCAAATTGGTGAAGAATTTTATTGTTAAATCATATGGCAGTTCAAATTATGTGGTTGAAAGTCGTCATTACGACTTCAGTAACAATTTTTTTTTACTGATATTCTTCTCAGTTTATCACTCTTCATAGCTTCTAAAAAATACAGTAGTAGATTTGAGCATTGCTTGTGTTATATTTGGCCTTAATTACTATATCAATTCTTCATTAAAATGGCAGTCCTTATTTTAGATGCTGAGAAAATGACCACTTTGTTAGTGTATAATGGAATTCTCCTACTAATAAAATTAAAAAGTATTGAGATACGAGTCGGCGGAGAAGACGAAAGGGGTTGGGTTTAATTTGCTGGAGAAGACGACTAGGGTCGGGGGAGTTCTGCAAAGTAATTTTTTTTTTAAAAATGATTTAATCCTCTTTAAGAATTATTTGGGCAAAAATGTCAGGTGTGTTGATTCATTGGCTAATTTTTAGTTTTATTCAAAATTCATTGTTAAAGAATTGTTTTGATGTCAAATGACAATTGTCTTCATTTAATTTGGTACTTTGACACGTCATCGGCGAGTGAGCTACACTTCCTTTAAATTTTTTGCTGATTGTGAAAAAAGTATTAAAATGACACAATACAACATGACATGAGATGTCTAAAATGAACAAAGTTTAGTTGTAGTGTCCAAATAAAAATTGATGTCAATTTTAGAGGGTCATCGATGGATTAGGCCAATAAATTATACTTTATTGCTTCAAAAATTGTACTTTCTTATATTTGACTTAAAAAAATGAAAATTACAAAAATATACTACTTAAAACTTTTATTAACAAAATATCAATATACTTATATTTAATTACAAACTAAGTTTTTAAATTACATACATAACAAAATATTTAATTTTTGTATTTAATTTAATTTTGTTTTACAGATTTTTCTCTCTCATACTATTAGTATTTCGTGCCTTTTATATGGAGTATAATTAGGATATTAATATTTATCAAATATTCTCTCTCCTAAACAGTTTCAAATACACACATTTTAGTATTTTTATTTTTTACCCTTTTTTAGGCTTAGTGGACATTTTTGGAATCATAATTAGCTTATTCCTTTTTTGATAAAACTGTCTTTTTACCAAGAAAGACGGTGTACTTATCAATGTGGAGTTATAGTTTCAAGAAATCTTGAAAATATTTTGGGCAGTCAAAAGGGTTATCTCTTCCATATTCTTCTTCTACTTTTCTTAAACCTTTAATCTTCTTTACAAAAACGATTCACAATCCAACTAACTTAAAAATTTATCATTGTTCGATGGAAAAGACTCCACGTAAAAGTCCTAGACTTAACAAATTCGTGGTAGTCGTTGATAGCCCGCCGATCAGTTGTTCAAGACCATCTAGTAGAACTAATGAATGTATTGTTATCAATTCTTCATCATCCTACAAAGTTCAACAAAAAGATGATTATGGGGCTGATACAAAATCGAAGGGTAAAGAAAAATTGCTAGAAGATCATTATCCACATGACAAAGATTTTGAGGATGAAATCCCCCTCTCTAAAAGATTAAGAGTAAATAATGATCAGGATTTAAAGGTATTTATTTATTTGATTAAATTTCTGTTTTTTGTGACATGCAAATGTTGAATCTTGTTCTTATTAGAAAGATTTGTAACATTAATTAAAAAAAAATCTACCCTAGAATGTTGATGGGGTTTCGGTGAGCAAAGGTATGAAGGGTTTAAGTCAAAAATGGGCTAGGTTGATTAATAATAAAAGGAAAAAGGCAACACAAGTACCACCAAAGGTATATTTTTACGGTCGTTTTCTAGTAATGTACTGTTTGATACAAATATTTCTTTGTTTATATTATAAATTTTGCATTTTATGACTATTATAATTTATTGATTTTTAATATATTATTTTTAGATCAAGAAGAAACAATCGCGTTGGTGTTCTTACGTTAATGTCAACGTTTTTGTTGATATAACAAAGCTACTTGAAAAAATTGGTAGTGTTCATTTGTTTAAAGAGTCTCCTTTTGGTTATCTATTAGACTTATCCCAATTGAAAGTTCAACCTCAGATTATTAGAAGTCTTATTCATCATTTATGTAACAATCGGGATGGCATGTTTGTGTTTGACATAAATGGTAAAGAAATGTATTTTGGGCTTATAGAATTTTTGGTAATTACTGGTTTTAAGTGTGGTGGGTGTATGCATTTTGATCATGATCCGAACAGTACATCAAAGTTACTTTCTCGTTACTTTCCAAATGTTGTTGATAAGGTTTTGAAAGCTGATTTCATAAGAGTGTTTAAAGAAGATGGGTTGATTCAGGAAGAAGACTTTTTTAATATGTCTATGATTTATTTCATTAGTACATTCATATTGTCATCTCCACCACAATTTTCACATATTCCAAAAGATCACTTCTTATGTATTGAGTCGAGACAGTACATTACGTACCCCTGGGGAAATCTCTCCTTTTTCAATTTTCGTCATTTCATACCGAGTCAAATGACAAAAGATCCAGATTATGTGAAGTTTGAAGGGTTTTCGTTCGCATTGCAAATTTGGTTTTACGAATCTTTTAACAAAGTTGATGGTTCAATTGCAATTCGTAAATCCAATCGAACGCCTAGAATTTTCAATTGGGATATATCAAAAAACAAGATATATTTTGACCATCTCCAGAAAGGAATGTTCAGAAAATACGGCAATCAGGTAATACAAGTTCTATCGTTATTATTAATTAATTTTCTTTTTTATGAGTAGTGTATATTCATAATTTATTATTATTGTATTAGTATATATTTGAAGATCTTGTGTTCATGGATGAGGAGCTTGTTATCATTGAGGCGAAAAATCTAATTGTTTTGACTGATATTCCATTCAATAAAAAGAGAGAATGTGATAGATCTGTAAGGCAAAATGAGAATTTACAGACTCATTGTGTCGTTCAACATAATGACAAAGATTTGCCTCATATTTCTGCACAAAAAATTGGAAGTGATCCGAGTTTGTCATTTAATAAGGATTTGCAGAAAATTACCCAAGAAGTTGTGAAGGTTTGATTATAAATATTATTTACATACTGTCAGAATTTTGGTTGAAGAAACATTAATGTCATTTTAATTTTTGTTAGGTTCGTAATGAGTTAGAAAAGTTTGAAAAAAAAATGTAAATGCTAAGTTTGTTGAAATGAAGGCGTTTATGAATTCATCATTCAAACATATCATTCAAGAGTTGAAATTTCTTCAAAATGATGTTTCAACCAACAAAGATTTAGGTGTTGAACGGGTTAGTCTACTTATTAATATATGGACTTATTATTTACTTATAAACTAATTTTTAGATCAAGACTATTATAAATGTTAATGTGTATACTTTGTGTTGATTTTTAAATATGTTTAATCTTCTTGTTGATTACATATCCATAATTAGCTATATTATTGTCTTATTGTAATAGCTGAATGACTCAAAATTTTATTTTTATTGAGAACATTAAGGTTGTTGTTGAGGATCAAAGAAAAGGAAAGTTGATGTCCAAAATGAACATTTGCAAGATTGTGGAGATAAAGATGGTGTCCAGACACCATCTTCATTTCGAAATCATGTTTTTGATAACAGTTGTAAGTTTTTTTTTGTTAGCTTAAATCTGTTTTTTATAACTATTTTTAGTTCATTTCTAATTTGTGTTTAAAATATCATAAAATATAGATACATAAATGATGTTTGTATATCTTAATAGGTGGTGTACCTGTTGATTTTGAAATAAATAGAAAAACTCTTACATTGGATGACTTTGTTATGCCCAATATGCGTAAATCACAGTTGGTTGCTCTCGAAACTGGCCAAACATATGTGTCATCATTGATAGAAGTTGAATATGAAAATATTTGTGTCACACCTTTGGAAGTTACTGAAGCTAGAAAAACAAACTTCAATCAGTTTGGTGTTATTGAGGGTGAAAACACACATATCTCTCCAATTCAACATGTTCGTACGAAGATTCCAGGAAAGTATGTCCAATCACCATACACAAACTTCAGTGAATCAGGTGACACATCGATGAACATAGTGAAGTATTGTTTATGGAGGCATCCTTTTGTAAATTACAAGGGGTTTGATATGTACAGTATCCTTCATTTTAAAAAATGGGTTGATAGCAAATTATCCAAGAAATGTGGAATGTATGTATTGTTGTGTAATTATATTTTATCATTTGTTCATTCACTTTATATGCTATAACTACTCATTTTGTTTTATAGGAAAATTAGTTTCTTCACTGCTGTTTCAAATCCAATCGATCCTCTTTTTGAGTTTGGTATTGGTAGGGTGGATTTGATGGATTGGTTTCACCCTTTGGCTTATCCAGGACAGCCTTGGAGAGATTTGGTAATTTCTTACTGTGTAACTTTATATTAAAGTAAAATTTGATATTTGTTTTTTGTTGTGATTTTAGTGATTGATAAGTAAAATTGGTTTCATTGTAGTCACTGAAATCTGTGATTTAGTTCTCTGGGAACAGTTTATTTTGGTATGTATGTTAGGAAAATAAACTAATGACACAAACATAGACTCCTAATTATAGTTTAATAGTTACAATGACACAAACAAAGAATTTTAAATATAGTCTAATAGGTAATAATCAAATAATGGTGATTCTTTCAATCAAGTTAGTGATATTATTTTATTGTTTGGTGCTAACTAATAAAACTTGTTATGCAGCATGTTGATGTAATAATGTATTATCTTCGCAAGTTTTGCAAGTATGGTCCTGATAATAGTGCAAGAGTTACTACTACTGACCTTTTTTTCATCAGTTGGGTTGTTCAAATCCATGATGCATGGGAGGCCAATGATAAAGATGAAAGTCTGATTAGTATACATCATGAGGTTGCACAATATATATGAGGTGATAGGATTCTTGCTAATACTTCATAGGTGGATGTTGATCATGTATGCATTCCAGTCAATAGTAGTGCTGCATTCCACTGATTTCTGGTTGTTTTTTCCATAAGAAAAAGGTTTTATACATTTATGATTCTTTAAATGGTTATGAGGTTAAACATACCAATGCAGTAACAAGTTTGGTTCAAAAAATATCTAGAATGATACCTTTATTCCTAGTTGCTACTGATTATTATGCTTTAAGGAAAGACATTGACTGGAATACAAATGTGCATTATGCTGGAAGGCCAGTTGGTGATCCGTTGGTATATGATAATCGTGAAAATATCTCACAACAACGCGACATTCAACGTAAGTATAATGTGTCTATTTTGTGATTGATTATACTAAGTATTGTACTAATTATGTTGATTGAGTAATATTTGTAGGGATTGTAGTCTGTATACCTGTGCTTTTGCTGAATATGTGTGTCGTGGAGATAAGAACATATCTATGTCGGGTTTAAATGTTGAAAATCTTCGATTGAGATTTGGAGCATTACTGCGGGAATATGGAAAGATGAAAATTAAAACTGAATCTGTTAGTGAAGATGAAGCTTCTAAGCAAGGTGGTCAGTCAAATCGGAGGGTCAAGGAGTAAAAAGTATTATTTCTTAAGACAGAATTTCATGAATGTTTTATTGTTTTGAATCTCTTTTGTTATTTTGGATAGTACTTTAGTTGCGTTTATGATTTGATTTCGTTGGATATTGTCTTTATTATGTGATTATGCATTTAGTTGGTTGCTTTTTTGGTTAAATTTTGTGATAAATTTATAGTGTGAGTTTGATTTGTACATGTATGAGTTTGGTATAAATTTAGGTATAAATTTGGATTTTATCATTATTAAAAATTATACTAAATGCTTGTATATGATCGATTGAATTTCATTCAAAGTTGTAGGTTGGTATACATACCAATGTGTTTACCCAGTTTTGTATTTTTTTTCTTTCATATGTAAATCAATTTTCTTTCTTTAACAGAGTGTGTTTTTTATGATTTTGGTGCTAATCAAGATTGTAGTCATAACCTGTTTTTTCCAATGTAAAGGTTTAGGTTTGTATATAACGTAAGCATTCAACTTATATATACCATCATCATTATGACATTTGGTTGTTATATATACCATCATTTATACCAAGTTTTGTGCCAGTTGTAACAAGAGTAAACCAATTTTACAGTAATTGAGTGTTAATTATTGTAGCGTCCAAACTAATATACTAACATTTAATACTTTTCAATTTATTATTTTAGGTTGGTGTATACTGCAAACATTTGTTTTACTATATACAATCATTATTATGATCCTTTATTTTTACCAAAAATTTGTGCCTATTTACCATAATTTCACCAAGAATTTGACTTATTTACCATATCAAATCAACAACAGAATATCATCCAATAAATTTATTTTTTATCAATATTTTTGGATATGTGACAACACGTAATTCAGAAGAGTTCATGATATCTATTATATACAACCATTTATAATAACTATGAATTCAAAAATATGAAAAAGATAACAAAAAGTAATCAACTTTGAAATAAGGTAATGAAATTTAAAAACAGTACATCTAATTAAAGTAATATAGTTCAACTGTATAACTGCAAAGTAAAAATAACAACCAAAATATCACGAAGCTAATTATCATGAGATTTTTTTGGGCAAGTCTTCTTGTTATGCCCAACTATACCACATTCACTACAGGTTAATTTTCTCTTTTTCCCCTTTCTTTCGGTGAATCCCTTTTTGCAATCGTTTTTTGGAGGTCTGCATGGTTGCTTTCTTGTAATTGGTGATAATATTACCTCTTCCAAGACATGTGATGGAACATCCCAAGTGCTTTCGAAGGCAAGGGTTTAATTGGTATTGCATATGTATCTTGATAATTCTTATTACTATAATAAGCTGAACAGTAATCATCGCGATGTTTATTCCTATATCTGATCGCTGCAAGTGCATGACTACAAGGGATCTCATTATGTTGAAATCTGCCACAACTACACATTCGTGTAATCAGACATACCGTAAACCTCTTTGCACCATCTGTAATGGTATGAAGGTGTATTTTTTATGTGCGTACCTTCATTTAAGAACATGCATTATCAATAATAAAATCAAAACATACTATGCATAGTAGAGAATTGTTAATACTTACAAGCATACGATGAGACAAATTTCTATTGTCCTCCAACATTTCATTGTATTTACTTGTCAAGGTTGTTGTGGTATTTCTACCTTCTTCGTTGTGTTTCTCATTCCAAGATTCAATTGTTTTTCTAACAAAATCCAACAATGGTACCGCTGGTAACCTTCTTCCAACAAGAATAGCGTTATTTAGTGACTCTGCAATGTTACTTGTTAGTGTCCAAGTCCTTTTTACTGGTGAATGTGCGCGTGATCATTTCTCATAATTTGCTTTTTTATAGATAAGCACAGTATTTTGAATTAATTTGATCCATTCTTTTCATCAATTCATCAAACTCTTGAACAATGTATACTTTTGCTAAACTAAAGAATAATGTTCTCACCTCTTTTGTATCTCTGTATGTTTTCTTTAGTAAATTGGTCCACAGATGATATATGCATGTGTAATGAATGAATTCGGGATAAACAACTGCAATAGCATTCCAAATGCTCTTATTTCTATCAGAAACAAAGGACATATCTTCTCTTTCACCGAATGCATTTTTAAAATTCTCAAAGAATCATAACCAAGAATCATCATTTTCCGAATCAACTATTCCATATGCAAGCGGCAAGATGAGACCTATACAACAAATATCTTCAAAATAAATATAACATATATTGTTTATATATAAAACAAATCAATCTAGTTGCAGTAATGGTATAAACAGTACCTCCTGGATCTAATGTGCTAGCTAATAACATTGTGCCTTCGTATGTTGATTTTAAATGTGTACCATCCACGACTACTATTGGTCGAAAATACTCCCAGCCTCTTATACTTGCATCAAGTGTTGTAAATGAATATAAAAAAATAATTTTCATCTGTTTTTTTATAATTCACAATTGTCCCTGGATATGTCTTCTCCAATATATATAGATATGTTGGAATTTTTCCATATGATTCGAAAGGATCACCTCTTAATGTCTCGAAAGTTTTTTTACCTCTCCATGCTTGCATGTATGTCAATAAAACACCATGTATCCTTAGCATGTCTGCTTGTATGTCTGTTGATGTGTAAACGATTTTCAGATCGACATACTTTTCAACCAACAATGCACCAAGCACACCACTTGTTGATTGTCGCTTTGATAGAATCCGTTCCTTCAATGGACAAGAATGTGTATCATAGAATTTTCTCACTTTGAATAACTTTGAATTATTCAAACATGAGGATTTAAAAACCCATGAACAGTTTTCTGTAGCGCACTTTAGATAGTAGCTGCAAAAACTCATGCATTAATATACATGGTAAGTTGTTAAAATATATTGGTAATTTTTAAAATCAACATATATAATAACTCACTAGGTAGGACTTGATCTTTTTGCAATGAAACAAAACTCTCTTAGAAATGCATATCGCTTCATAACTTTCGATATAGTTTGTTTGTTTATATAAATTTGATCCTCGGCCAACAAATTATGTTGAGGATTTGAAATTATTCCAGTACCTTCAGATTCTTCAATATAACCTTACAAAATTGGATTCATGTTAGTCAAACATAGTGTGTTGGATCCCAAAATATGTTGACGTATTGTTTGGACATTAGTTTGGTACTCAATGGATTTCATAGCTATGTCCACACATGTCACACATAAAGGATATTTTGAAAAGAAATCTGAATTGCATCTCTTTTGATCTAAATAAACTTTCACTCCCATAACGTTATGTATCTTCATTGGTGGAGATGGACCACTCACGAAATACTTGAGTTCCAAATGATAAATTGTTGTGTCCACTCCTAATAGTGAAGATATAGTTGTAATCAAGCCTTCGTATTCGGTGGTTGGATCATACATAACTCCTTCAATATTGTAATCCACGTAATTGCCTGTTTAAAATAACAAATTCTTCGTTAATTTTAAAAGGAACTTTCACAATTACTTACTACAGTCATCAATTTATTTAGCTTTGTTTTTACATTAATTTTCGTTGGTATATAAGCCAGTTATTGAAATACCAAAGTATTTTACCAAAATTTTAACCATTTAATGAACTTAAAAAAAACAGTCAAAGAAATGCCAAAGTATTTTACCAAAATTTTAACCATTTAATAAACTTTAAAAAAAACAGTCAAAGATTACATACCCTTAAACCAATTTTTAAATTTTATGATTTTATCAGGTTACCATCAATAAATGTAGGAACTATTTTTCATATTATTAATTACACCAATTCACATACTTAAAATACAGTAAAATATGTACCACATTTTTATTTATGAGGTTCTAATTATATACCATAGATCGTCAAACTTGTAGTTTTTTACACCACCAATTACATCAAATAATTTATTACTACACTCATTTTAATATACGTATGGTCATATGTAAGATAATATAAATTTGACCAAATATACATCAGGCTATTTATTTGGTGTCGATTATTAGCGACAATTATACCAGATCACATACCAAAACAAATACAGAAATACATATCACAAACCTATTGATATAAAATGTTTGCTACCATACGGCACACATCATACCAATTAAAGCTAAACTTTAACAAAAAATAAATTTGACACATCGGTGTACAACAAAATCATATGAAGTTGTTGTAATTACACCAAAATTTCGACAATCCAGAACATCAACCAAATTGTATGAATTAATTTACACTAAAATTGACAAACTAAACAAAATGAATAACTACCAAAAAGTACAAAATAGATATTTGTGAAAAAATAAATTTAACCACGTAATAAAACACCATGAGAATTATTTTTTATATAATTACCTGATGAGTCCCATCGCCCGTTGTGTTGAATTAGAATTGAGAAATTATTGGTATGCATTTTTTCGATTGCCGTTCTTTTCAGAGAAAGGGAGTTTTGTTTTGGTAGGAAACCTATATTTATGGGAGATAATATATAACATATTTGAATAAATTAGGGAAGGTAAAATTATTGGAGAAATTTATGAAAATCGAAATAAGCATGGCTGATTGGAAATTTTTTTTTAAAAAAATTTAAATTCTACTTTTGAAAAAAAAAGTATTGCTATGTTGGTGTAAATACAGTTGTTAAGTTGTATACTTAAAAAATCGGCCCCTTAAAAAAACAGTTTGTATGTTTCCTTTGTACCATTTCCTTCAGCCAAAAAGTAATGTTGCATGCGGGTCCATCCTTATCCCTCTTTTTATCACATTTCAATTTCCTTTACATTGAATTTTATTGAGATAAGTGTTAAAAACACACCTAAACTATATATTTGTTTTGTGTTTCATACCTAAACTATTGAGAGTGTGAGTTTCATACCTAAACTATCACTTACTAGTTTGAGAAATACACATATCTCTTTTATACCACTCTCATCATGGTGTGTGTAATACACTCTCTTTTATTTTAAAAAAATGTCACATCACACTCTACATGGACAAAATATTTCACCTTGACAAAAATTAAATAAATTATTAGTATTAGTTAAAATTAAAATTATTATCCCAAAAAAATAATATATATTTTTAAAATAAAATGTCCACTTCATTACTTCCTCTCTCTCACACACACACCCCGCGCCCACCTTCGCTTTCAATTTTTTTTTCTCGTTTTGTGTTATATATATATCAAAAATATTTGTTACTTGCCGCCACAAGACTTTTTTAAATAAAATTTTATTTATGTTATATTCTATACACAAGTAGAAAAAAATTCCTAAAAATATATGTATATATATAACACAAAAAGAGAAAAATGTAAAATAAATAAATAAATTAGGAGTGAAGGGTTAAATAGGATGGGGTAGAATTTTATTTTTTTTTAAATAAAATAATATCAATTTTTTTGGGAAATGAGTGGGTGGGGGGTTTTTTTTTTAGGGGGGGGAGGGTGAAGTAAAAAGTATTTTATAAAATATATTTTTTTAAAAAGGATGGGGGATTGTCGGGGGGAGGGGGTACGGGGAAGAGGTGGTGGAATAGGGTAAGAAATTTTTTTGGGATAGTAATGCTTTAATTTGTATTTTTTAAAATTAATATTAATAATTTATTATTTAATTTTTGTCAAGGTGAAATATTTTATCCATGTGGAATGTCATGTGTCAAGGGTTTTTCAAATAAAAGAGAGAGTGCATTACACACACCACTGAGGTGTGTTTCTCAAACTAATAAGTGATAGTTTAGGTATGAAACTCACACTCTCAATAGTTTAGGTATGAAACTAAAAAAAAAAAAGAATAGTTTAGATGTGTTTTTGACACTTATCTCAATTTTATTTATTCTGTTTCTATATATAACATATGTATGGACCTCTTACTTTTGAATTCCAACTCCATTCCTCTTTCATTACGTGCCTCACAGCTTCTTCCGCCTCTCTCTATTTTTTTCACTTTGTTGATTTCATGGTAAATTAATTATTAAAAATGTTAATAATTACATTCCTAAATCCTAATATTTCATTAATAAAATATATTAAAGGTGAAAATAATGGGTATTTAAAATAAATAATTTTATTTTTAAAAATAAAAAATAATATTTAAAAATCAAAGTTGTATTTGATCATAATTATAAATTAGAATTATTATATAATTTTGATGAGGAATTTAAAGTGAAAACAACTTCTGAACGTTTCTTCAAATTCAACTTAAAATTGAATTTCAAAATTTTCTAACCAATTGAAAAAGAAAAGTAAGAAAACAAAGTTAAATGGAAAAATAGTACAAATCACAATAATTAGCAACTTAAATATTTAAAAGACATATAAAAATTTAATTGGTTCGCGTGCCACATAAATTGGGACAAAGGAAGTAACATATATCATTTAAGAGGACTAAAAAAATATTATAAATCACAATAATTAACATCTTAAATTATTTTTAAAAACATATAAGAAATTTGGTTCGCTCTCAAAATTATGTTAGTGTCACATAAATTGAGACAAAAGGAGTAACATATCTTATTTGAAAATGAGGTAAAATACTATTACAAATTACAATAACTTTAAAAGACATAAAAAAAAATTGTTTACCTCTCGAAATTCGACATCACATAAATTGGGAGAGAATGAATAATATTATCTGAAAAATATGTAAAAAGTACTATAAATCATAACAATTAATAATTTACAATATTCACAAATTATATTAAAAAAATGATTGACTATTCAAATCTCATTAATATGTTACATAAATTGAAACAAAATAAGTACTCCATCTGTCCCAATTTATGTGATTTACTTTCCTTCTTAGTCGGTCAAAAAAAATGACACATTTCTATATTAAGTAGCAATTTAACTATAAAATGTCTATTTTACTCTTAATGAAATAATTTACAGTCATACAAATTTCTATTATTCATTTTGGACCACAAGTTTTAAAAATCTTTCTTTCTTTCTTAAACTACGTGCCGAGTCAAACTACCTCACATAAAATGGGAATGAGGGATTAATATATATTGGGTCCATGCTGGCACGGGCTCCAATATCTAGTTTTCTTAGAAAGTCTCTTAACTTTATTTTGTAACCCAAAAATTTCATAATTATTAATATTTCATCTAGAAAACCACTCAGCTATTGTGATTTCACCTTGAAAATCACTCAATCAATACAAATATTTTTTCATTAAATTTAGTTGAACTAATTTTTTTTATTTTGAGCTAAATTTTAAAGAAATAAAAAGGTAGCAATTATTTCTTTAAAATTATTCAATATATATTAATAAAAGATAATAAAATATAGGATAAGTCCATCAAGGTGCACACTAGTGGATCTAGTTTTTCTATTTGATTTTAAAAAATAGAAACTCCTCATATATTGTCTAAATACATATTTCATTTGTCTCGTTGAATTTTTATCATCTCCGTTTCCCATCATTTTTTTCCATTTTATTGCTGCTTCTACTTTAAATTTAAATTACTGCTCCCAGGGAAAATAAAATGGGTACCTTTTAAAGGCAAATGATTTGAAAAAACAAAAATAAAAATGGAAGCGGAATTGACTTAGTTATGTTGCTACATCTTCATCTCAAGAGCAGAATTGTCTTTTTATTTATTTTTAAATAGAGCAGAATTGCTTGTTTGAAGAGTATGACTTAATAAGTATTATATATTAATTAGGGTTGTTCATTTAATTGTGAATGTTTCTTTTTATTAACAACCTAACGTAATGTATATATTTAATGTAAGTCTTAAAGATATACTAACACATTTGGTTTAAGATTCTTAACAAATGGTTTGTACATTCTATGAAAGGGAAATATTCACTCTTGTGAAAGATACACTTGAAGAGATTAAATAAGGCTCTCTACTTTATACTTTCTATCACCATTTGTCTCCGTTTCTTGCTTAGTATTCTTGTATTTTCCCCTTGTTTTACAACACGTTGTCAGCACGAGTCTCTAACCAATTGAAACCTACTTAATTCGATATTATCTTTTTCCTAAAAGTAAATCAATTTTCTTTCCGAGTCAGGTATATATTTATATGATTATAACATCTCTAATAGGACTTGCATAAGTCTTTGATCTGCAATTTAATTACTGCATAAATAACTTGCTTTATGTATTATTATGCATGATACTTTACTTGGCATAATAATCAATATGTTCCAGGTTTATATTATTATGCTATTTATATGCTACTAACTTATAACTCTAATTTAAATACTAAGCAATATGATAGCATGCTAGTTAGAATACTCGTAAGTATTTTGTTGTTATACATTTCTGATAAATATATGTGTCATAAAGAAGAATAGTATTATATTGGATATGACTTGAAATTCTGACTAAACTTTGGTGTTAATAATATCTATTGAAACTAGTAATAAATTGCTAGAACAATTAGAAAATATGTTAAATTTACCGTTTCAATACTTCATGAATTTACATACTTTTGTAACATTCCATATTCATGCATATATATATTTTGTACTCATATTATACTTTATTCTTTAAAATATTAATTTGCCATTTATTATAAAGAAACAAACATCATGATATTAACTCAATAATTTTATGGTAGTTTTCATCATGTCGAATTTGTCAAAGTTTGAATTTGTGGCACTTGACATTTTTGGAAAGAACTACTTGTCATGGGTACTTGATGCTGAAATTCATCTTAATTACCGCTAAGGGTCTTGGTGATAGTATAATAGAACGAAATAAAGCATCAAATCAGGATAAATCGAAGGCTAAGATTTTTCTTCGTCATCATCTTAATGAAAGCCTGAAGGTTGAATACTTAACAATAAAATATCCACTTGAATTGTGGATAGGTTTGAAAAAGAAGTATGATCACCTCAAGACAACGGTATTTCCAAGGGCTCGCTATGAGTGGATGCACTTATGATTTCAAGATTATAAAATTGTAATTTAGTATAACTCTATTGTGTTTAGAATCACTTCCCAATTGAAATTATGTGGGAAAACTATAAAAGATGAGGACATGTTGGAAAAACCACTGACTACTTTTCATGCCTCTAATGTGATATTACAACAACAATACCATGAAAAGAATTTTTAGAAATATTCTGTATTGATTGCATGCCTTCTGGTGGCTAAACAACATATGCCCTTTTAATGAGAAATCCTGAAGCCTGTCTCCCTGGAACTGCTCTATTATCGAAAGCAAATGGAGTAGAAGCACACGATTAATCTAAAATAATACAAATCGGGACCATGATCATGTTTGTGGGTGTGGCAAGGGAAAAATACTATATAATCATCGTCGAGATGGTGGTCATAATATAATAAAAGGGAGAAGAATATGGGTTCTCAAAATAATCCTTCAAAAATCAAGGGAGATTACTGTCATCATTGTGGCCTTAAACGTCATTAGCAAAATGAATGTCGGATACCTGAGCATTTTGTCAGATTGTATCCAAATTCCTTCAAGAGTAAATGAAATAAAGGTGGTGCCTCCTTTTTTAATGCCCGGATTGAGTCACATTTGACTCTCAAAGATGATGCTCAGACAGAGCCTTCTTAGAAATATGATGAGAACGTTGAGGCAAATTTAACATTGAAATATGATACTTTTGATGGGTTCGATGATATTACTCATTCAGAAGTTGAAGATTTCTTTGGGGATCACAATTGAAGATTGATCATTGAAATGAGAAATGAATAATGTTGTTATGTGTTTTTAATGTCTTACTTAAATATGAGGTATTTAAATTTTATTTTGTTAGTTATGTATTTTTATTTTATGAAGATAAATCAAAAATTTCAGACTTCAATTGGATCCAAGATGAGTAATGAAGATATATGCCTTTTGGACAGTATCACAACTCATACGATACTAAGAGGGAAAAAATACTTCTCTCATTTGATTATGAAAAAGGCATATGTTAATACATTATCCGATAGTACAAAATTGATTGAGAGCTCTGTAAGAGCGACCTTATTACTATCTGGAGGAACATTATTGATAATTGAGAATGCATTGAATTGTAGTAAGTCTCAAAGAAACTTGTTAAGTTTTACGGTTGTTCGCCAAAATAATTATCGACTGCGAATGAAGGAAAGATTGAATACCTTTATATAACTACAATAAATATGGAGAGGAAAATTATGCATGACAAATTGTCTGCACTTTCTTCTGAGTTGTACCATACAAATATTGGTACAGCTGAATCACATGTCGTTGTAAACAAAAGGTTTACTGGTTCTAATGATTTTATTATTTGACATGACTGATTGGGTCATCCCAATTATAATGTGATGCACAAAATAATTGAGTTTCACATGGGTATACTTTGAAGAACCAAAATGTTCGTGAATCAAAATTGTGTTGCTTGTTCTCAAGGAAAGTTGGTTATCAAATCATCAATGGCTAAGGTTAGGGTGAAATTCCCTGTATTTCTGGAACAGATACAGGGTAATATATGTGAACCTATTCACCCTACATGTTGACCATTTAAATATTATATGGTCTTGATAGATGCATCTATCAGATGGACACATGTGTGCTTATTATCAACTCACAATATGACTTTTGCGAGGTTGTTGGCTCAAATAATAAGGTTAAAATCACACTCATTGAGTATCTCTATGATTGTGAGATTTCTTGATATAAATAAAGATCCATTTCGACCTCAAGAAAATGATGAAGAAATTCTTAGTGATGAAACTACATATTTTAGTGCTATTGGGGCACTAATGTACCTCGTCAATAATACCCTATCATATATATGTTTCGTAGTAAATTTATTGACGAGATTCATCTCATGTCCAAGAAGAAGACATTGAAAAGGTGTTAAGCATATATTCATATATCTTCGAGGAACAACTTATATGGGATTGTTGTATTCTAATGCATCCAAATCAAAATTGATCGGTTATGCAGATACGGGATATTTGTCTGACCCACATAAAGTCCGATCTCAAACAGGTTATTTATTCACATATGGAGGTACAACTATATCATGGCGTTCGATGAAGCAAACAATAGTTGCTACTTCTTCAAATCATTCAAAGGTAATAGCCATTTATGAAGCCAGTCGGGAGTGTTATGGTTGAGATCAATAACTCAACATATTTTGCAATAATGTGGTCTTTTTGTGCAAACAAAGACACCAACAATGTTATATGAAGATAATGTTGTTTGCATAGCTCAATTGAAAGGAGAATACATCAAGAAAAACCGAACAAAACATATTTCACCTAAGTTTTTTGTCACACATGATCTTCAACAAAACGATGAGACATATGTTCAACAGATTCGTTTGAGTGATAATGTTGCAGATTTATTTACCAAGGCATTTCAACATCAACATTTGAGAAGCTAAGATATATATAATTAGAATGTATCGTCTACGAGATATCAAATAGAGTTTATATTAGGGGAAGTAAAATACGCGTTGTACTCTTTTTTCCTTAACCAAGGTTTTGTCCCATTGAATTTTCGTGGTAAGATTTTAATGAGGTAGTACTCAAGGCGTATTACAAGATATGTGTACTTTTTTTTCTTCACTAGGATTTTTTCCACTTAATTTTTTCCTAGTAAAATTTTAACGAGACACATTATCTATAAAAATTCAATTAATTGTGAATGTTTCTTTCCATCAACAACCAAATGTAATGTATATATTTAATGTATGTCTTAAAGATGTACTAACGCATTTGGTTTAAGATTGTTAACAAATGGTTTGTTAAGGAAATATTCACCCTTGTTAAAGACACACTTGAAGAGATTAAATAAGGCTCTCTACTTTAATTTATATTTTTCATCACCATTTGTCTCCCTTTCTTGTTTAGTATTCTTGTATTTTTCTCTTGGTTTACAACAATGGGTACCTTTTTACTTTTTAAAAGTTTGTTTTAAATAAAAGTTTTATTTTAATAAAATTTAATTAAAAAATTATTTAAATTGATTGAATGACTTTCTAGGTGAAATAGCAATAGTTGGGTGACTTTCTAAAAAAGCTACCCTTAGCTGAGTGACTTTTGCGTTATAAAATAAAGTTGAGTGACTTTCTAAGAAAATTATCCATAGTTGAGTAATTTCTAAGAAAATTGTCTATAGTTGAGTGACTTTCAAAGAGAACCATTCATAGTTGAGTGACCATCTGAGAGGTTTCTCTAAATATCTTTAGTATGAAATAACTACTATATAAAATAATAATAGTCAAATTTAGAATTACAAAACATCATTAATAATATAAATTTTATAAAATATACTTTTAATTGAAACTTTCTTAAGAGCATGTCAAGTCATGTTAAAGGAACTTGCACTATAATTGCCTAAAAACGTTTGTCCAACGACCATCTATTAAGACTACTTAGATAAGTTAAAAGAACAACTCACAAATGACAGTGCAAATTAAAAGTCATGCTAAAAAAAGTTGAAATTGGAAAACGACATGCAAAAGTCATATATAATCTTCCTTAATTATATTCCAACTGTGCCTCTAAAGAAAGAATTTTCCTCAATATTATAAGCTTAATTGTACATTTTTTCCCCTAATTGAACGAAGGATTTTCCAACTTTACTGCTTTCACACAATAGATGTCTGTGCATGATGCGTATTAAGTCAATATTATTTTTTAAATATTGCCACCAGTGACAAGAGCACTATATACTACAATGATTGTTCAATCCAATTTAATTTTATATGAAAGTGGTTGGGCATATGGTTTCTTTTCTTAATATTAAAAGTGGAAAAGGATTTAAAATCACCTTGATTATTTGAATTGGTATAAAATTATTTTTCGTTCATCTTTCGGTTCTCAAATATCCTTTAAGTCAATGTTTTGACTAAAAAATGTCCTTATTTTTAACGGTCCACACTCATAAGAAGAATGAGGGGATATTGTATCAAACCTCACTGTTTAATGATATTTTAGGCCATTCTTCGTTAAAATAATTAAAAATTACTTAATATATAAACTCGTATGATTGATATGATTTTGGGTTTCATAGTAAATTAAATATAAATTAAAAAGTTGGTCCTTTACTCTCTACACTCACTTCTCCACGCCCCCTGCCCTCACTTCCTCTCCCTTCCACCTTTTTTTCTTTTTGAATCTTATCCACTGTTTTATATTTTTAGTTTTTTTCAACTTATGACAAAATAATAGGGGTGTGCATCGGTCAGTTCAATTTTATATTTGATTTTTAAATATGCTAAATCAATAACAGATTTTAATCAATTTTCAATTTATAGATTTTTTATTCTTAACGATTCATTTTTTGATTTAACAAATAAGAAAATGCTCATTTGAATAGGTTTACTGAAGAGAAATTAAGAGGAATAGAAAATGCTGAAAATGAGTAGATTTCTAAAATTTCTTCCATTTATTTTTCTTAACAGGAAAAAAGAGCCCTTTGTCAACCATATGGCCGATCGGTCAAGGTTACCTCCATCTATGATATCATTTTTTTGAAATTAAAGAAACAAAAAAAATAAAAAGTTCTGAGTAAAGAAAGAAACTCTTTTAAAGTTCCAAAGAAACTTACTTTAGGTTATGCTGTTTTGTATAATGTGAAGTTCTGAACTTAAAGTTATTATTAAGTGTGAATTAAAAGTTAAATATTGGCAAAGACAGTAATTTGTATGGCACTAATATTAATATTTATAATTTATGTAAAGGTAAAGTAGTAAATTATTATAGTATTAGTGGACTATCAGTTTATCCAATAACACAATATTAAAAAATTAAAATCGAACCAATAACTTGATAATTTTTTTTTATATATAAAATCATTAAAAATATGTTGATCCAATAAACTCAATAGCAATAAATCAATAAAACTTTTATTTATTGATCCTTTCGATTTTTGCACACCCCTACAAAATAAGGGAGAAAAAAAGAAGAAAAATAATGAACTTCCATTCCCCGGAATTAAATGAAACTTTCATTTTCCTTATTCTAAAAATAAAAAATTCTAAACAAATTACTCATTATAGGCCCATAAGCCTCTGTATATTATTTACAAAACAATCACCAAAAACATAGTAAATAGAATCAGATCTTATTTCGATAAAATTATTAGCCCTTAACAATGTAGTTTTATCCCCGATAGAAGAGCTATAGATTATGCAATAATAGTCTCTGAAGCTATACATTCCTTTCAAAAAACAAAACAAAATTTTGGAAAAATGCTACTCAAAATTGATTTATAAAAAACTTTTGATAGATTAGAATGGTCTTTTATAAAACAATCTCTTACCATTCTAAAATTTCCTAACAATATAATTAACCTTATAATGTCTAACATATCCATATCATCAATTTCAATCCTAATAAATGATACTCCTACAAATTATTTCCTCCCGATTAGGGACCTTAGACAAGGAGACCCTCTATCCCCATACATTTTCATAATCTGTATGAAATCGCTTACTAGATTAATAAACTATGCTACCCAAAAGCAACATTGACAGTCGATAAAGATTGATAGAATAGGTATACATATATCTTACTTATTATTTGCTGAAGATATCATCCTTATGACTAAAGCAGATAAAGAAAATGCCGCTACTACCATACAAATCTTTAATACGCTATCAATGCAATCAAGGCAAAAATAAAAAAATCAACAAATCCCAAGTTAACTTCTCAACAAATGTTTTTAAGAAGGATAAAAATGAACTCTCTACTATTATGAACATCCGACAAAAAAATAGGATGGGAAAGTACCTTGGACTTCTCATAACTAGTTACCACCATAAGAGTTTGGATTACCAATATATCATAGACCACATGAATAACAAATTAAAAGGCTGAAAAACTCGGTTCCTAACTCTAGCAGGAAGGACAACGCTAGTTAAAGCATTCCTAGCTTCCATCCCGACCTATGCCATGCAATGCAACATCCCTCCTAAAGAAAACTGTAAACATATCGATCGTATACAAAGAAACATTCTCTGGGGGTTCAACATCAGAAAAGAGGTGACTCCATTTAGCAAATTGAGGCATTGTGACTACTCCTACTAAAGATTGTGGTCTAGAAATATAAAAAACAAACGGAAAAGATTTTTCCCTTCTAGCCAGCCTTAATTGGAGAGTCCTTCATAATAACGACCAACTCTGGACAAAAGTACTCGCAAGAAAATATAATAATAGAAGAAAATGTACTATGACCAAATACTACCCTTACGACTCATACATTTGAAAAAGTTATATAAAAACATTTTCCTTACTTCATATGGGATTGTTAAGGAATGTGGGAAATGAGAATAAAATTAATATATGGGAAGATAATTGGATTGAAGCCTTGTACTCACTACGTAAAGCAATTGAAGGTCCCCTAAAAAAATTACCACAACAATTCAGTATCTCAACTTATTTTAAATAATAACTCGAATTTATCAAAATTATCCTTCAATATACCTAGAACAATAAGAAATGCAATCCAAAATAGCTACATCCAAACATCCCCCAAAAATGATAATTACTGTTGAAATTGAAGCAATGATGGAAACTTTAGCACCAAGGGAGCTTGTGAAAATATATATATAAATATTTGGGTCTGAAAAACCATAACACTAAACAAAATAATTTTTTTCTTATGATTATTAATCTTAGAAAAGCTTCCTACATCATTGGCTTTTTTGTACAATAAAAATATAATAAACTATAAAAACGGTTAATCTTGTACAAATATAGAAGAAGATATTATTCATATATTTGTAGAATAGCCATATGCAAAGCACATATGGAATAACTATATATGACATAGTCATGATCATTGGGTGAAATTTCCACAAGCAAATACAATAATTGTGCACGTCAAGGGATTACACTAATATAGAAAACTCGTGTATACTGCCCACTGCTTGCCTAGTTCAGATAATTCTTAGGAATATCGGGAGGAATAGGAACAATAAGATTTTAAAAATCAAAACAGTAATACATTGTTTAGCACACTCCAAAATATCTCCTTCCAGGCATTATCGTACTACCATTTAGCACACTCCCACTCAATAAAAATCTCTAAATTCATGACCCGTGTATCATGGCACCGTCCACCTGAAGGTGTGCTTAAGCTTAATACTGATGGGTCTTTTGACCATAATTTAAAAAATGGTGGAACGGGTGGAGTAATAAGGGGCCATCTAGACCGTTGGATTGTAGAGTTTGCTTGCAAAGTAAAAGTGATTAGTTCTCATCATGCAGCTGAACTTAGCGCATAAATAAATATTAATCATTTGCTGGTGGAAATCGATTCTCAGGTATTACTGAACACCTTAGAAAGTGTTAAGTCAATACACTCACACATTTATTCTGATTGCAGGTCATTACTCCTACTGATGAACGGATCAATAGTGAAACACATAATGAGGAAGGCTAACCTAGTAGCAGATATATAAGAGGAATATGGAAGGAAAAGTATGGATTCAAATATGTCTATAAACAAGTTATTTGTTTTTGAAATATCTCCTTCCTTATGTTTCAAAAAAGAGATGCCAATAAAACTATATCGTTTAGATCAGTTCTTTTTTATATAGATGAACCATCTATTCAATAAAAAAATCCTTCCAATTCCAAAACAAAAATAAATAAAACGTGTTATTCTGTTGTAGTAAGGTCATATTAGTACTAATACTAGACCCTCCCCCCCCAAACAATATCAGGCCGCGCTGTTACTATTTTGTAATGATGCATAATAATTATTAATATAATATCCTTATTTATCAACAAAAAAGAAAGTCAAGACTTTTGTTAAATAATTGCTTTATTACTTAATTCACTTATCATTTCTTTGATTATTGTTGAAGTTTTGTAGCAGTTTTTAGCAAAATAAGTTGTTTAGATTAAAATGAATTTGAATTTTAGTTAGATTATTTGAATTTTTAAGATATTTTAGGTTGTTTTAAATTTTAAATTATACAGATTATATTTTTATTTGGCTATTTAAAGTCCATTGCTTAATTGAAAGGTACTGAAAGTCATTTCAATCTATTGAGAGATATTTCAATAAATCCTTTTACTACCCCATTTTTAAAAAAAACATTAATAGTGGTATCAAAAGTTTCATTGATATTACGGAATCTGTGATATCTTTCAAAGAACTATCATACCATTTTTAACATGTAAAGGCTACCCTTTTAACTCATTAGGGCTACCTATTTTAACTCGTTAGAGCTACTATTTTCTTCCCGTGTTTTTTCAATGCACACGCTTTTCTAAACTAATTTTTAACCAAAAAATTGGCAAGCAACGGTCTCTCTTTGAATGCCCCAAAAATTCTCACTGACGAAAACTGTCAGATTTAGTGAGTGAAAATGAAATCATATTTTATAACCTATGACATATATATTGTTGTGATGAAAAACAACTACTTACAACAACACTTTGCAAATCCTATAATTGTCCAAATACAAAAACTTTCAAAAAAAAAAAACTTCTATACAAGACAATGTCATGGAAGGTGTTTTTGAAGCACAAAATCAAAAAGAAGAAGAAATTTTGCAAGTTAAAAAATAATGAATCTAGCATCAACTACCAAAGAAAAATTTGAGGATGACCATTTTTTCATTTGCATTAACTGAAGCGAAGGAGGAAAAAAAAACTGAAGCAAAGGAGGAGTGTTGAAGTTTATTTTTAATTACGGTAGTAAATTTTAGCAAAATAAGTTGTTTAGTTTAAAATGAATTTTGAATTTTAGCTACATTGTTTGTAGGGATGGTTGTGAAATATCGAAAACTAAATTATCGAATCAAATCGAATTTTTAATTTGTTATTTGGTATTCAATAATCGGTAATTGTGTATTTGATATGGTATTCGGGAGTAAAATCTTAGAATTGTGATATTCGAGTTTGGATTTGGTATGAGACATTAGTACCATTTGATATTTAGTATTTCCAGAATACGGAATTATTTACTAAATGAAGGTCATATATCAACATGTCCATTACTCATTAATACAAGTCTAAATAGAAAGTTAAAGAATAAACATAAACAACTCAAATACATGTCTTTTAGTTGTATCAATTTGTTTTTCTTAATGTCTTCTTACTTATTATCTCCTACTTTATCGTGCCTCCACATAAAAAAAAGTAGAAATAATTGGAGAATATATAGTATTAACTTTATAATACAATCGGCTACACCTTCAGTACAGTATTACCGAATATCATATCAAATCGAAATTTAATTTATCGATTACCGAATTATTGAATCGAAGTTTAAAATTTTGATATTTGATATCTACTTTTAACTACCAATTACCAAATTACCGAATTCAAAATTTGATAATCCCGAATCAAATACCAAACGTCACCCCTAGTTGTTTGAACTGTTGATTTAGGTTGTTTTAAATTTTTAATTATGCCAATTATGTTTTTTATGTTGGCTATTTAAAATTCAATGCTTAATTGAAAGCTATTAAAAGCCATTTCAATAAATCTTTTTTATTGCCCCATTTTTTTAAAAACACCAACAATTATCATAAAAAAACTCTTCTGACCTTCAATGTTAATTATTATTTGAAGGGGGATAAAAGCCGGTTAAGATCACTTGGAAGTAGTGAAATAAACTTTACAACAATTTTAATTAAAAAAATAAAATAAAATACCACTGAGCATATATGTTGACTAAAGAAAGGGAACCACGCTTGGGAATATTTTAATAAGAAAGAAAATATTGATTGACTTGGTCAAGTGGAATAAAGTGATATTAAAATAATGCAAGGGGAGTGTACTACTTCAATATTTTATTTTTATTTTTATTAAACTGAGCTTCTATTTATTATTGATATGTAAAAAGTTACAAATTGAGTTTGACATCCCAAATTATTTATATGATCAGTGAATTTACTACTTCAATTATAGTATTTTAAGGTATAATAGAAATTTTAAAACTAGCTATATTAATTCTCTAATTCATTTTAAGAAATGGTTACTTAATAATGAGAATAAAAATTAGTAAAAGAATATATAATTTTCTTAATTTACTAATGTGAATAAATTGAAGAAAAACTATATATATATATTTTTTTTTAATAAACTGAAGAAAGTATTTGAAAATAGGTGGAATATAAAATAACTCAAGTAAATTGAAAAGTTGAAGTTTGCTTAATTAGTACTCCTATCTTCCACTCCAAATAACGTTTTAAATGTTTGAGTTGTGACAAATACAAGTGTTGAAGCATTATTGGTTCCTCTAAAATCGGTACTATCAGAGCAACACAACAAATCGGATTTGGCTCACCTCCATTTCATCAAGTACACATCTAGATGAGAGACATGTGTATTATTTAATTGTAAATGTCAAGATTATGTTGCATTAACTAGTATCATAACCATAGTTAAGGAATAAGTTTTGAACAAATAATTTCTTAACTTTGGTAAGAAAAATATTCCTACAAATCTTAGAACCGTTTAATTTATTTTTTATTTCTATATTCAAATATTAATATTGTACATTATTTAATCGCTTCCTATGCTAGCAAATTTACTCTTGAAATATTAGGTTGAGAAATTTAAACAATAAAAGGAAGAATTATCATTGATGATAGAAATCATATAATAAAAATGGGAAGTAAAAAATGCATTAGAATTACAAATGTGAAAGTATAAAAAAAAAATTCTTTTTTTTTTTTAAAAAAAAACATCAATTTAAAGGCAAAATATTTTGTAAGAATACTGTTAGGCTAAATAAATTAAACGTTGTTAAGTTCATGTTCCATAATTTTAATATTTAAATATAAAATAAAATTAATGATATAAATATATGGATACGAAAAATTGAGAAGAATTAATTATTCTTACTAAATTTGGAGAGAATTTTTTCCAAAACTTATTCACTTAACTATGGTTATGATACTAGTTAATACAATATAATTTTGACCTTTAACAATTAAATAGTATACATGTCTCTCATCTAGATGTGTACTTAACGAAATGGAGAGAAATTGTAATGGAGGGAAGCCAAATCCCAACAAATCTATATATGAATATGACTAAACAAGTTGGCATGAGACTATTTCAGCTACATTTAATAAAACATGAATTACACACACTAAAAGAAAATACATTAGTCATGAAATTGTAATCATAAAATGAAGTTCCTTTTTTATTTTTTGATGTTCGATAAATAAGAAAGAAAATATTATTGCAGTGGGAATGGGGATATAATGGAGATATGCGCGTGGGGGTTAGGCTTAGGTGTGGTGTGTTAATTAGATGGTGAGAAAATACAATAATTTTGAAACATCATTTATGAAACTTTTTTTTTTTTTTTTTTTACTTTTATTAGAAAATTTACTTTTAAAAGAATTTGTTTTCTAGAGAAAATACTTAAAAAAATTTAACCTACCAAACATGAGAAAATCAAAAAGTATTTTACTTCGTGCCAAACACTCCGAAAGCTTTAAAGAAAATACCTTGGTATACAAAATTTCCAATCAAGGAAGTTTGCAATAATTGATATGCACTTTATTATTTTAAAAAAATTACAAAAAATGACAAACAAAGTATTAAAAAACGAAAAGTTACACATAATAAATTGATTGGACAATTGGGTGGACTCAAACTACTATAAATATGTGAAGGGGCATATTGCAACTTACACACACTACTAAGAAGCAAAAACAATTTTCTTTCTACTTAGTAGTTACTACTCTTTCTTTTTTAGTAGCTATGGCTAACATATCATTGGTATTACTAATAATATTTCCTTTTCTTCTTAAATTGAGCTCTGCTCAATCTTTGTCCGCCAATTTCTACTCTACATCGTGTCCAAATGTCCTCTCGGTTATTAAAACCGCTGTGAATTCTGCTGTTTCTAGTGAGGCTCGAATGGGGGCTTCGTTACTTCGTCTTCATTTTCATGATTGTTTTGTTAATGCAAGTTGCCTTTAACCTTATTTCCTTCTCTAGCTATTATATAACTTTCTTGTTTCATAATTAGTGTCCATGCATGCATACATATGTTCGTGAAAACAAGAAAATATCCCTTTTTCTCATATAGATAGATGACTAAAACACTCTAATTAATATGACTTTTTTGTACATATTTAGTGGATTTTTTAGCACATGTATACATAGAATAACATAGGCTATGTCAAAATCTATGGGTTCCGCTTGAACCCATAGGTTATGTATTTGATACGTCCATGTGTTGAACCTGTCTTATTTGAGATTGAAGCATAGTTGATTGAGCGGTATATATGAAACTTAAATAGTAGCATTTATTTTGAGATTATAGTATCACTAGGTAGGTATGGTAT
The DNA here is from genome assembly GCA_029582725.1 of Solanum chiquidenum. Classification (NCBI taxonomy): domain Eukaryota; kingdom Viridiplantae; phylum Streptophyta; class Magnoliopsida; order Solanales; family Solanaceae; genus Solanum; species Solanum chiquidenum. Next base: position 32,669 of record JAJOOS010010554.1, read on the forward strand.
AAGACATTGATATTGACCACTAATTAAGTGTGTGTATTTTCACTTACACGCCTTTGACTTACAAATAAGTTATATATTAATCTTGAAATAACATCTTAACTAATTAATAATTTTTGTCTTCTTCTCCATGTTATTATTGAAGCTACTATAGATGATGATGAGATTAAGATGACCTTGAGATGACAAGCAACGACTAATGTGACACACTAATTAAATTAATATGTGACCAATTAATTTATATTCATAACTACTTTACTTTGATGTGAAATAAATTAGACTATGTCATGTGACATTTTTACCTAATTCATCAGGGTTGTGATGCATCCGTGCTACTAGATGATACATCAAACTTTACGGGAGAGAAAACTGCTGGACCAAATAGTGGATCAATTAGAGGATTTGATGTGATAGACACCATCAAAACTCAAGTGGAGTCTTCCTGTGCTGGCATTGTATCTTGTGCAGATATTTTAGCTGTTGCAGCACGAGATTCTGTTGTCAAAGTAAGTGGATTTGATCATTATTTTGAAATTTGAAAAAAATAGTTTTTATTTTCTAAATGAAAAATGAATAAATTGTGGATTTTGTTAGCTTGGTGGCCCTAGTTGGACTGTTTTACTAGGCAGAAGAGACTCAACTACTGCAAGTTTGAGTGCAGCAAACAGCAATCTTCCTGGACCAACTTCGAGCCTCAGTGCACTCATTTCTTCCTTCTCTAACAAAGGTTTAACCGCTAGGGAAATGGTCGCTCTCTCAGGTTTGTTTTATTTTTAGCCAAAACTACTAATTAATGAGGATAGGTTCTATACACTCATCTAGTAAAAAATATTTATACAATCAAGTCAATATTATATTTACGAGTAAATCTTTTTAATAAAGTAATTGGTTACCTGATAAAAATGGTAACTAAACAAGCTACCACATGTTAAAAATGGTATTATGCCTCATTTGCATGTTGTAGGTTGTTTAGCTTGCATAAGGTAATTAACTTTAAATTATATTACAGTAAATAACTTGCAATAGCAAATTATATTACATTATTAGAGTAAACGTCCTTTTCATTGTTCATTTATATTACTTATAAGAAAAACCGTCAATTATATATAGTCATTTGTTTGTTACTTATTGTCAGTATGTCCATTAAATAATATTCCTAGCAAATTGATTATTCATCTTTGACAAAAAGCTTTTCATACTTGTCCTCAACTTTATCAATTATTTGAAACTCCCTCCGTCTCAAAATATTCTTGTCATTTAAGACAGAAATAAGACTATAATAATCAAATACTCCTCCTAATTAGGGAGTAATATTTTCTTAAGAAACATGTAAACAAAAAATACGACAAATATTCTGAGACGGAGAGTGTATGATTCTACTTTGTCACATAGATGTTTAATTTCTTGGAATATTTCAGGAAGTCACACAATAGGCCAAGCGCGATGTACTACTTTCAGAACGCGTCTATACAATGAAGCCAATATAAATGCTTCATTTGCAACTACAGTAAAAGCAAACTGTCCACAAAGTGGTGGTGACAACAATCTTAGCCCACTAGACATCACAAGCCCAACTTCATTTGACAATGCTTACTACAAGAACTTGCAAATTCAAAAGGGCCTTCTTCATTCTGATCAAGTGTTATTTAATGGAGGATCTACAGACTCAATAGTTAACACTTATAGCTCCAATTCCGCGACTTTCTCCACTGATTTCGCAAATGCTATGGTGAAAATGGGAAATCTTAGCCCTCTTACAGGCACCAACGGCCAAATCCGTAAAAATTGCAGGAAAACAAACTAAGATTTATGA
>JAJOOS010010555.1:0-50849 GCA_029582725.1 Solanum chiquidenum
GATTGGGTAAGGAAAAGACCAAAATACCCCTCTAAAACCCGGTTTTGACTTTCCTTAACTGGACAGCCTAACTTCAAAAGATCATATCTCACTCATCCGAACTCGAAACTTAGCAAACTCGGTGGCGTTGGAAAGATAACTCAAAGAAATTCCCTACGGTATCTGGTAGCACACCTAAATCATCTTGATCTAGGATTTATGATCATTTGAAGTCGAACCAAAACTCATACCTAACATAACTTGCAAAATTTCAAATTTTGCTATTTTCAATTTAATTCCTTCTCGAACTCAAGGTGCTACATCTAGTGACCTTAACACGTAAGGAAATTTTAATTCCTCGGAATAATCCTACTCACAATGAAGAACGGTTCAAGTCTTAGCTTAAAATTTTTCTGGGGTGTTACAAGACGATGATGATCTCTAACAACTTCTACTCTTCTTTTCCTTATGGGGAGTTGTGTCGTATTTATTAAGATATTGTATCCTCTTAGAAGCTCTTGCATTTGTTTAGACTAGTTTCTAGGGAGGGTTCCGTGTATTTTTCAAAGGTATCTTTAACATAATCAAGGTTGACAATTGGTTCTTTTATTTAAATAAAAGGATATAAAGGATTTTGTTCACTTCCTCATTTTCAGTTTAAATTAGGTGGTAAGGGTTCTCCTATCTAGATGTTAGAGTAGGTACCCGCACGGCTCGATAGTTTGGGTCGTAACATCTAAAGTAGTTCATCTCTATAATTTGAATTGATTTGGTGAAGACTTAAGATGGATTTGGTTGAAAATTGAGATTTGAGGTTGAAAATGGACCTATTTTTAGATTTTGGAGAAATAAGCACATTTTGCCGGAAAATTTTGATTTTAGCCATTTTTTCAATAATTAATTTCCTAGTCCAATTTTAAGTAGTCTTATCAACTTATTGTTAGAGTTCATTTTTGTAGGTGTTTTCTTTTTCTGAGGTAACAGAAGAAACAAAAAGAGGAACAAAGAAAAACGTAAATAAAAAAGGGAAAATGGACGAATATACCCCCGAACTTTCGTAAATGGTATGTGTATACCCCTCGTTATACTTTTAGGACACCAATATCCTTACCGTCCAAATTTTAGAGCATATATACCCTTTAAATTAACAGTGATACACGTGTCTCAATCTTAACCGTCGATCTAATATTTGTTAAATTTCCTACCCTAAATTAAAAGACCCTCCCAAATTAATTTAAAACCCACCCAAATACATAATACCCACCCAAAATTCCCCAAATCAATTCTCTTAATTTTAGATGGTACTCCAACCCCAAAAACCCTTCTCTTTCTCATTTGCCTCTTCTCCCCAAACAAATTTCAGACAAATCTAACCCTAATACTAAACCAAATCGTAATCCTAGTATCAGTCCTTGTGTCAATCCTACGATGGCCTTCTTCTACACGAAAAGAGAAAGATTATAATATTCATTTCAGTCGTTGTTGGCCTTAAACCGTCATATGCACAAGATATAGTGGACAAAAGAGTTAAGGTTTAATGGTCGTCAAATAAAATCTAATACAAAGGTTGTGTGAAGTCTTTCAACAGTGCTTCCGGTGAGATTTGATCATGTATAATGATGGTAATGAGTAAATGATTAATTTAGTTAAAGAAAAAATTAAATGGGTCAAGAAACATGTGAGGAAGTTGAGGAGAAAATGGAGGATGTAGTGTTGAGGATGATTATGGGGATGAAGATGGTTGGATGGGTCTTCCTCTCATGAAGTTGATGAGAAATTGGAGGATTTAGTGTTGAGGATGATTTGGGGATGAAGATCGGGGGAAAGATGTTGTTAAACAAGTGTTTAAGTTGCTTAATTTGAAATTAAGTGAATTAATTTGAGAGATTTGGGTTAGTATTTTTGGGTTGTGGGTATTATGTATTTGGTCGGGTTATTAGATTAATTCGGGTGGATTTTTCAATTTTGGGTAGAAGTTTAACAAATATCGGGTCGGCCGTTAAGATTGAGACACGTGTATCATCGTTAGTATAAAGGATATATATGTTCCAAAATTTGGACGCTAAGGATATTGGTGTCCTAAAAGTATAACGAAGGGTATACGCATACCATTTATGAAAGTTCGGGGTATATTTGTCCTTTTTCCCAATAATAAATATATTTAATACAAGTTACTATTAAAAAAGGGAAACTTACATAAATATACTATATTAAAAAAATATTTACCATTTATAGCAATAACATTTTTTTTTCTCTTCATCACTTTTAATACATTTATAATACAGTTTTAATACATATTACAAAGAACAATTTATTATTCACATATAAACAAGTTTTATTGATGGAAAATACATTTATCACACATTTTAATACACTTATAATACAATATGTGAATTTCTTACCAAACAAGTATAATATATTTAAAAAAACAGTTATAATACATACATATATATTGCATACATAATTCACTTTTAATACATATTGCAGATTTAACATAGTATTGTTATGTATTGCTATAAATGGTAATAAGAAAAAGTATCGCTAAAATCAGTAATTATTTATTAAAAGGTATCCATCCAAGTATTTTTTCCTAAAAAATTATGCTTCTGATCTCATAATGAGAGTGAAATCACTTTTCTTGCCACGTCAATTCTTAGGGTGATATTTATTTCATTTTTAAAAATATAGGAGGATATTAAGACCTTGGAAAGAAAAATTTCTCCCTAAAACTTCAATTATAGATTGAGATATTTATATTTTTTCTTAAAATTTATGTAACAATTAAAATAAATATTATTATATTTCAAATAAAAACAACTATTTAAAGTTCAAACAAGCTGTAAAAGCTCGACATATTCAGCAACAACATAAAATAAAATATACAAAAGAACCCCAGTTGTTCACATAATTTTTTTTATAATAATCATTCTTATTTCACGACAAGCATGGAACATGAAGGATTAAAATAATTAAGGTTTTGTGTCTCTATCTATGTGTTTGCCAAACAAAAATTGGGGTAAACACTAAAGAGTTAGTAAATTTAAGGGCATTTTGCCCTCCCTTAGAGTTTTTCTTGTCCCTATACCAAGGGCACTCGTCTTTGTGCCCTTTGAACATACGTTGCACTTTGAATCACAAAAATCTTCTTGCAAAAAACACAGCTCCGTTTCATTAATTATAAGGATATAATAAAATGCAAATAAAAATATAATTAGTAAAAGATAAACATGATTAGTAGATAATTAAGAAAGTGTCACAGATATTACCTGAACCAGCTATAGTGGTTGGAATGAAGAAAGAAGTTAGAACAAACGTCACCGAAAGTAGGGTTGCAAAACTTAGCTTCATCATTCAAAGAAGAATTTTATTTCAACTAGATAAAAAGTCTATATTTCAAGTAAATAAACTTCAAGTCTAGATATAATACATATTTATTGGGGGAGGTTGATAACTGTTTTACACATCGGATCCAAATTAAACACATTATATTTTTTCTTAAATTGAACATAGTATATATTTTTTCTCACACTTGAACACATTATATTTTCTCTTAAACTCGAACACATTATATTTTTTCTTAAATTGATAACATTATGTATCTTCTTAAAATTGAACATATTATATTTTTTTCTTAAATTGAACACATTATATTTTTTCTTAAATTGAAATAAATTATATTTTTTCTTAAAATTGAACACAATATATATTTTTTTAAACTCTACACATTTTATTTTTTCTTAAGTTGAAAACATTTTTTTTTTTTTAAATTTGAAACATTATATTTTTTCTTAAATTGAACTTATTATATTATAAAAATAAATTGAAACATTATATTTTTTCTTAAATTGAACACATTATATTCTTTCTTAAATTGAAAATTGTATTTTTCTTAAAACTGAATACATTATATTTATTTCTTAAAATTGAACACATTATATTTTTTCTTTAAGAAGTTATTGACATTATCATTATACGAAGGGTGGAAATCATTTACAATAAGATGCCGTTTATAAAGATAAAAAAACCTGTGCACAATTGTTGCTATCTAATTTATATCGAATTCCACTGAAAATAATATATTAAGAGTTTAAGACAAAAACCTGTGCACAATTGTTGCTATCTAATTTATATCGAATTTCCACTGAAAATAATATATTAAGAGTTTAAGACGAACAAACTAGTTATGAAATTGTGACCAATCAAGCTAAGCCATATAATTTTTAAATATTTAATTTTGTTTAAAAACTAATAAGGATAATGTCATGACCCAAAAATGGACGTGATGACACTTGTCTTTTCCCATCAAGAAAGGTCAGTCTCAACCCAACGAAAATGAAAGAAATGCGGAAATATAAAGCAAGAACAAGACAAAGGCGGAAAACTTATTCATCCTAAACAATACCCCAAAACCTGGTTGTCATGTGTACAAACCACTAATGAAAATACAGAATTCGAAATATAAATACAAGTCTCAGTCTTTGTTTCTCAAGTAGAACAAAGCTTAAGGAAAAGGAAAAGAGGGTCCGCCAGGATGACAAGAAGCTACCTCTCAAGTCCTTCAACGAGCCTCGAAACTCAGGAGAAGAAGAAGAAGAAGATCACACAGGTGCTCTAAAACCATCAACTATGCCTCCTTGATGGTGCTCACAATGGACCGAAAGGAAGCCCCCTCTCTAGCTTCCCTGAACACATAGGATTTGACGGAGAAAGTCAACCCTCTCACAAACCGGTGAACTCTCTATGCCTCATCCGAAACAATAGTCATAGCATGCTTAGAAAGCTCACGGAAACGAGCCTCATACTCGGTCATAGACAAACCGCCCTGAGTCAAGCTCTCGAACCTCAGATGACTCTCCTCTTTCACGCTCTAAGGAATGAAACGGTCCTGAAAAGCACTAGAGAACACATCCCACTCTACCCAAGAAGATCCAACTAGTCTAGACCTCACAAAAGTCCTCCAACACTCTCTGTCGCGACCATGAAGCTGGAGTGAACCAACCTGAACACCACAAGAATCCACCATACCCACTGCCTCAAGCATCTCATGGCACAAAGTCAAGAACTCATGAGCATTTTTGCTCTTACCACCATGAAACTGGGGTGGTTTCATCTATTGAAACCTCTCATAAAACTACTAATTAGCCGTTGTCAGAATAACCTCGTGAGAAATCTGTGCACCAACAACTGGTACAGGAACCACTGGTGGCTGGCTCACCTGATTATGAATACTCGGAGTCTGCTGTTGATCTAGGGTCTATGCCCCTACCTTCGTCTGAGCACCCTATGGCGTATCTGTCTCACTACCCTGAGAGAGGTTTTCTAACAAACCTAGCGTACTCAACAAAGTTTCCTGAAATATGTACTACCCGCGGCATGAAGGATGCAAGGGCGGCTCAACATAATTCAAGGTCGAAAATTTAAATAAACTCTATTTGTATTTGTTTATTTTTCTAAATTTTTAGATCTAAATTATTACTTAATATCTTTTTTTATAAATGGTTTTATAAAATACTTTTTTTAATTATTATTTTTAAGTAAGATTTTATCAATTCAACATTGAAAAACATCATTTTATTGAGACAATTATTATATGAATTGATAACATAATTTTACAAGTAATAAGTTGATAAACTTTAAATAAAGATAAGAGTTAGAATCATAGAATCTGATTCAAAAGATTGATAAGTGGTATACCCTACTTTAATATGAAAAGTTACGAAGAAAAAAAGCAGAATTTGTAATTCACTTTGTTCAACACTATCAAAGATTTGAAAAAATAAAGTGCAAAAGGAGTTAAAAAGGATAAATAATGTGAGTGTCAGCAAAGAAAATGTAAGAATTCAAAACAATGTTTTCTTGATTTCTTCTATTTTAATGGGTTTAAGAAGATTTTATATATATATATATATATTACTTTTTATTATAAATAATTAATTTTTTTCATGAAAAAATTAAACAATTTATTATTTGTAGAAATTTGAGGCCCCCAAAAATTGGGGGCCTAAGGCATTGTCCTTAAAATTTATAGGTAAGAGCCGGCACCGGAAGGATGAGCATCAAAATCTATATTATAAAATAATATAGACACAAGAAGGGTATGCAGTCAGTACTCGGAATATTACTGAATATAAGGAAAGATGTATGAACATAACGTAATATCATGATAAGTCTGAAAACATAATAATGAAATGACCAAGTAAACATTGCATGAAAACTGATAATCGGATTCTAAAAATATAGTACAAGGTCAATGCAATATTTTGAAAAGTCATAATCATAATATATGTGAAAGATACCGTTAACCAACATAAACCATGTGAGCTATAATATGGAGTTATGTGTTCTGCTCCCATATTGAAATGAGAGTATCCTACTTTCCAAGGTAAGGACCTTAATCATGAGCTTAGGTAGATCCACTAGCTAGAGTCAATTAAGACTAAGTCCTGCGAGGGCACATAGTTCTAGGACTTGGGTAATGGTCACTAGACCAACTCGGTTCTAAGTAAACTCCCAACGGAAAACATGCATAATCATAATGATAATCTTTGAAACAATAAGAATCTAGTAATACTAAATCATTCATAAAAATCTCATAGTCATAGAATAGCTCATTTTGATATCATGATTTTATAACATACTATTTGAGACACTATAATCAAAAGAATATAAATCTGATATTCATTCATAATGAGAAGTACTTCCATCTGAAGCATCATAATTTCATATAAACATGTTGATACATTATTCGAAAGTATCCTTGATTCATAAAATTCTTCATTTCTTAATACATGCATATCATCATAGTTTGATTCATAATCATAAATACTCGCATAGCATGGGTTCATGAAAATATCATTGAAAACATTGAATTATGATCAAATCATTCATAATTATATCAATCATATTGAGAAATTTGGTTTCTTTGGAACTCAATGGGTGAAGAAGAACTTATTGATGAGGTCTCCACATACCTTGGATTGAAATTGGAAAAAGAAACTTGAAACCCTTAAAGCTTTGGAATCCTTGTTCTTCCTTGGGAGAGAACTTTGGAGTTTGAGAGAATGAGGGTGAATGGGGTAGTTAGGGTCTTAGGAATAAGTTATACCCCTTAAAAATAATCCTAAAATGACGTAACATAGGATTTAAAAAGAGTAGGAAAATACCCAACTAACTTTGAGAAAATAACTATCGGACAGTAACTACGAGCACACTATATGGTCCGTACATCAATCATAGACCATACTGTCCATCAGTAATCCATCTTACTGAAAGTCCAAGTCTCTAACTACAAACCACGAACCCATATCTACGACCGGTAATCCTTTTGATGAGTTGTAACTTCCAATCGTACGTTGAGCCTAGAGGATCTCTGAGGAGTAACTACGACCCACCATCTACAAGTCGTAGTCCAATGCATGACCCGTCAAGTATAATTGTAGGAACCCAGTACAAACCAACAACCTTCTAAGGAATGCACCCACTAGACCAATTACGACTCATGGTTCCTTTCACGAGTCGTACCGTTGGCTCGTACAAAGATGTCAGAGACTTCACATTTTCCAATTTTCAGGATCTTCTTCTACCAAGATAACCACGACTTGCATTCCAAACCATGGACCGTAAAAAGTTCTCATAAACATTATACCAACATTCTCAAATTCTAAGTCTCAATCACGACTTCCTTTCACGAGCTGTAGATCATTACATGCCCCCTACATGGGCCTTGTAAATGCCAAAAACTGCAGATGACATCAGTTCTCTCTGCAACTTTTCAACTTCAACTAAGTTATACATTTTCGAGGTTTTACAATTAATCACGTATTCATGTGATAAATTGACTTTTTTCAACTTGTTCTACTTTAAATGAGGTGAATTTGAGAGGTATTCCAATCACCGATAAGGATTGCAATGGCGGAGATTCAGTAGCCACATTGGGAAACTCTTAGTGGTTGATGATGTGCATGACAATAGTGGTTTTGGGTTAGAAACTATGGTAGAACTTTGCTCTTGGATTTTCCTAGAGGTTTTGAGTTGGTGATAGCTAATGTGCTTTCCGAAGAAGGATGATCACTTGATTACCCTCCATAGAGTGTGACTAAAACTTGTGAGGAAATGCGATAGAGGCCTTTGTTAAGATTGCAAAGTTATTATACACGAGAAATTTAAAAAATTCTGAATTAATATTACGTGACCCCTAATTGCTAAAAAAGGGGCATGATTTTTTTAGAGATTATGAGTATCGCTCACTAGGTCATTATGGATTGTCCCAAAAAGTTTGGTGAAAAATAGTCATATTCCCAAAAATCCATTGACTAATACATACAAAAAACTGAGAAAACCCTGAATTCTTGTTTCTTAACCCCTAAACATTACTAAAGGGTCGTGGATTTTTTAGAGGCTATGTGTATCATTAACTAGGTCAATACGGATGGTCCCAAAATATTTGGGGGGGAAATTGTGTTTGTCATATTCCCAAAAATTCATGAACTAACATAAGAAAAGCTCAAATAATCTTGAATTCACGTTTTCCTATTCTTAAACATAAAACAAGTGGCATGGACCCTATAGAGGCTATGACTATGACTATTGTTCACTAGGTCACTACAAATGATCCAAAAAATTTTGGGGCAAGAATCTACGGTCAGTCATATTTCCAAAAAACCATGGAATTATATATACGTAAAATTGAGAAAACAACAAATTCATGTTTCGTGACCCCTAAACGCTAAAACAAAGTGGCATGGATCCTATAGAGGTTATGTCTATCGTTCACTAGGTCATTATGTATGGTCACAAAAAATTGGGTAAAAACGATTCGATTAGTCATAATTGCAAAAATTCTTGGACTAATATACACACAAAAAATTGAGAAAATCCTAAATTCCTATTTCGTGACCTTTAAACGCTTAAAAAGTGACGTGAATCATGTTGAAACAATGGGTATCGTTCACTAGGTCATTACACATGATTTCAATAAATATTTGGGCAAAAATATTCGGTCAGTCATATTTTCAAAATTCATGAATTAATTCACACGAAACACTTAGAAAATTTTGAAGTCCTATTTCATGAACCCTAAACCCTAAAAAAAAAGGGCGTGGATTTTTTAGAGACAATGAGTATCTTTCACTAGATCATTACGGATGGTGCCAAAAAATTTGGGGCAAAAAATTCTGCTTAGTCATATTCTCAAATATTCATAGACTAATACACACGAAAAAAAATAAAAAAATCCTGAATTTATGTTTCATTGCCCCGGAAACGCTAAAACAAGTGGTGTGGATCCTATAGAAGATATATAAGTATAGTTCACTAAATCATTACAGATGATCCAACAAAAATTTTGGACCAAAAGATCCCTTCAGTCATATTTCCAAAAATTCATGGCCTAATTAATACGTAAAAGAAAAAATGAGAAAAATTCTGAATTCATGTTTCATGACCCCTTAAATAAATAAAATAGGGCATGGATCGTATTTTTTCCAAATGTTGCGAATTCAGCTGCTCTTACTCTTTCACACTTTGTCTCTATTCATTTTATCAAAGAAAATGTGGGTCATTCTCAAGTCAAATGTGGCGTCTTTATTTGTTTTTATGGGAAAAGACATAAATTCCCCCCTAAACTTGGTACGAAAAGTCAGTTACACGCTTATACTATTGTGACGACCTATTACACAACTGAATTACTTAAAAGTGAATTTATTTCAACCTTGAAGCACATACGACCAGTCACATGATGAGAAAGTGTTTCACACTCGCGCCACATCATCACCATGTCACTGCCACATCAATAATTACGTCAGTTTTTCTTTTAAAAAAAATCCTTGTCACCCAATTTCTTCTTCTTCCCTAAACACCATCAATCCCACCATTAAATCACTACTATTGTTGCTATTATCATCAAATTTACTTCTCCACTACCATAGATTTCACCACCATAATCAAATTCACCACCGAAATCTTTCCACAACCATTGCCATCATAAAAAATCGAAACAAACATCATAAATTTAACTAAATTCACCATCAAAACCATATCACTATCATTGAAATTCATCACAATCATAACCATAAATTCACCATCCACATAAAAATAACGAGTTTCAATGTCATTATCGAAATTAAAAGTCATATCACCACTAATTTTTCACCCATCACCAAACCCACCACAAAAATTTATCACAATATACAAATTTCATTCAAGCTCAAAGAGGAGAATTGTGAAAACTTGCAATATTTATTTGCAAAGATTTTAGTCAGACAATTGAAAAACTAGTGCTCGATTTACTATTACTGATTTTGAAGAAAATCGAGAAAGGATTTTTCTAAGAGAGAAGAAATATCTATGAACATACATTAAAAAATTAAATTTTGTGCAAAAACCCATAAACTTTTTACACAAAAAAAGCAAGATCTGAAAATTTTCTTATTCAAATGCTTACAATCAACAAAAAAATACAAAAATAAATTGAATAATCCGTTCTTGACTTGACAAATTTGATGTGGGAATAGTAAGATTGACCAATTTTAGATGTCTCGCCGGAATTTTTCGAACAATGAACCTAATTAATTGAACAACTTCACGATCTTTGTGATTAATTTCTATCCCGCAATGTTGTTTTCTATTTTTCTCTTGGAAATTTATCATGAAAAAAAAAATATTTTTCACATTAGCCATATCAAAAAGAGTGTTTGTGATAAGAAAAAAATGGAGGAAGAAGGTAGGGTAACATGAAGGAGAAGGGTCGGGGTGGGAAAAAAATTGCCTTTTTTTTTTTTCACTCAAACGCGCCTTTTTTATTTTTTATTTAATCTTATCTCCATGTCAGCTTTGAGGGTGGTGTTAAATTCACTTTTAAGTAGTACACTAATGTAATAGGTGGCTTCAATAAGTTAAGCGTGTAACTGACTTTTCGATACAACTTCAGGGCTTAAAAGCCTACAAAAAGGTCCAAAAACTTACTGTATTAAACATCATTGAAAACTATGACTGTTTCTTCTTCTGTAATTCATTTGCCTTCGCTGCTTCTTTCTCCTTCCCATCATTATTTTGTGCTCCAACCCTACAATGATTCTTGCCAGCCATATCGGTTTTCCAGTTGAAATCATGAAATATATTATGGATAATCCAATACATAGTCCACTTCCATAGCCCATAAGAGCAGCTTTCCAAAAGTCACTCTGAAATTCAGAATTACTTTCTTCATCATCTAGTCCAGATACAGTATCATTTGTATCTAATACCCGAGCATCGCCACATCCTTTTGAAATACGTAATCCATCATTGCCTTCATATGAATTGTTCTCAAAAGTGTGAAATTGAGGTCCTTGAGGAATGCATCCTTGGAGATGATTGTGGGAGAGATTTAAGAATGCAAGAGACGTAAGAAAAGCCAGTTGTTGTGGTATCTCTCCCGAAAGTTTGTTACCTGATAGGTCCAATGATTCAAGTGAAGATAAATCTCCGAATGATGTCGGTATATCACCTTGCAATCCATTATGAGATAAATTCAATATGTGAACTGCATTGAGATGCCCCAAAATACTTGGAATTTGCCCTCTAAATTTATTACTTGAAAGATCGATAACGGTGTACAAATACAAGATTCTGACAATTTCACGCTCAAATCCCTTGATTGCAACTATAATAGAATCTTGGTAATATGCATTTCCACCATATCTTGCTGCTTCCATTGATGGATCAATTGTCCTCATGGTTTTCAGATGTTGAAACAAACTCGAAGGTAAGTTTCCCGAGAAGGCATTGTAGGAAAGATCTATGATTCGAAGCTTAGGAAACATGTTCTCACTCCTTGATGTTCTAATAGGTCCATGCAATTTGTTTGATCTCAAGCTTAAGATTAGCAGATCTGGAAGAGCTCCCAACCACACAGGGAATGTGTCGTTGAGGTTATTATTGCCTAAATCAAGAAGCTGCAAGTCTTTGCAACTGACCAAAGATCGGGGAATTTTCCCCTCTAGATTATTGTCATGCAAGTTGAGGCTGCTCAGTATACTTTCATTACTGAAAGTTGGTGGAATATTCCCAGAAAGATTGTTGTGGCGCACATCCAAAACCCGAAGGGCAGTCATATTTCCCAAACATTGTGGAATTTCTCCGTGCAAATTGTTTCTCGCCAAATCCAAAATTTGGAGTGACATCAAATTGCAAATAGATGTAGGAATTTCTCCAGTGAGATTATTTTGGGATATTAAGAAGAATATTGTAGAATTTGGTGGAACAGGTAGTGAACCTTGAAGCAAATTGGACCGTAAATCAATAGTATGTAGTGATTGAAGAGGAATTGAATCCACACTTGTCAACATGTTGTGGGATAGATCGAGATATTGCAATGAAAACATCCATTTAGACCATGCCCAATCTGGGATTCTTCCTTGAAGCTTATTATTTGAAAGATCCAAGAAAACAAGATGATTTGCGGATTTTAGAAACTCCAATTCTTTCACTTCACATGCAGCCAATTGTAACGTATAAAGAGATCCTGGCAAAGTAACCTTAACTTTGTTTTCATTGGTCAATGAGAAATGATTATGTGAAAGACTAAGATATGAAATCTGTTTGAGGTCTGAAAAAAGGCTGACATCTACATTTCCAATAAAATTATTGGATGAAAGAATAAGATCCGAAAGCTGTTTGAGGTTTGAAAAGAGGCTGAAATCCACATTGCCACTAAAATTATTCGATGAAAGAATAAGATACCGTAGTTGTTTGAGGTTTGAAAAGAGGCTGACATCCACTTTGCCACTAAAATTATTCGATGAAAGATCAAGAGTTGTTAGGTTCACAAGGTTTTGAATTGACTTTGGAAGATGGCCTTCCAGCTGATTATTGCTTAAACCAATATAGAATAGTGAATTTGACTTGAAATCTTCAAGCTGACCAGAAAAGTGGTTATGACTCAATTCTAAATAAATTAGTGATGGAAGGGAGAACATCCCTGATGGTATTGTTCCATTCAACGAGTTACCATCAAGGTACAAATACTCTATGCGAGTGAGATTGGAAAGAGATTTAGGAATAGGCCCCCAAAGATTGCAATGCGATAGAGAAAAATAATACAGCGAAGTTAGCTGATAGCCAAGAGACTCAGGTATATTATTAGAAAAATTCACGCCACTGAGTTCTAATTTACTAAGAGATGTGTTGTTCCATTTGGTCTTTGGAAAATAACCACTGAGCTCATAACTGCTGGATAAGTCAAGTTTTTTCAGGTTGGGAAGGTGAAAAATACGCTCAGGTATTATCCCATACAATCCTGTTAATCCTAGACTCAGAGTTGTGAAATGAGAAGAAAAATTCTGAGGAATGGTTGAAGAGATGTTTATGAAACTAAAATCAAGTTCTCTTAATTGGGTCAAATTCTGAAGGAGCAATTTAAAATCATGGGCCGCGAGTCTTTGTATGGGCCCAAAATGTGAGGGGTTGCCAAAAGACCCAAAACTTGTGGAGAGACGAAAAGAGTGTAGCTTGGAAAGATAAGAGATTTCAGAAGGAATTTGACCTGAAAAATAGGAGCCTGAAAGATCAAGATGCGTCAAGCTCGAAAACCTGCCAAATTCAGGGGAGATGTGAGAATTGGAAAAGTTATTTAAAGAAAGATCAAGCCTTTGGAGATGAGAGAGTTGGAATAGGCTGCTATTGGAATCAATGGTCCCAACAAGACCGCTGCAGCCGAGGTCAAGCTCAATGATATGTCCAGTCATGACATCGCATACAACTCCATCCCATGAGCAGCAATCTCTGCTCATGTTCCATGAACTCGTTTTTGGATAAAACTTCTTACCATAGTATTGACAAAAGTAAGAGGTTGAGGGATCTATAGTAAAGGACTTCTTGAATTTTAGAAGGGAAATGGTTTGAATTTGATGTTTGTGAGAGAGATGAGGTAATATGGATGAAGAAACTTCAAGACAGAAAAAGACAAGAGTGAGCACAATTGCATACCCCATCTTTAGCTTCAAAAACTTCCCTAGTATGGAATAAAGGTATGCAAATATATAGGCACGTATTTATTTGACTAGGTCCAAATTGGATTGCACTATTATTAATTTAGTCATAATATTTTTCTTATAAAGTGAAAAGGAAAAAAATATTATAAATCCACATGTTTTACGTATCATTATTACATCCATCTTCCATATTATGAGAGGATTACGTTTGAATGGTTAAATCATTTTTTTTTACGGGATTCATAATCACCTTCTTTCTTTACTTTAATTTGGTTCATCTATTTTTTTGGCTAAATCTTCGGCCATATCTATCTTCAACAAAAATGATCTGTAAGTAAGTTCACTTTTGTTTGAAAATGTTTGTGAGAAAGTAATTTATAAAATCTTGAATCAACTCCTCACGGAGTTATTTTTTTTGATAAATTTCAAAAATACACCTAAATTATTCCATTTTTTAAAAGTTTCATATATAAACTATCACTTATTAGTTTGAGAAACACACTGGTTGGTATGTGTAATACACTCTCTCTTTTATTTGCAAAAACTTTATCACTAAGGTGTGTAATACACTCTCTCTTTTATTTACAAAAGCTTGTCACATGGATAAAATATTCACCTTGACAAAATTTAAATAAACTATTAATATTACTTAAAAACTAAAGACTAAAGTATTACTATTCCAAAAAAAAAAAATTAACTTTTTTTTAAATCTCACCCCACTCCACCATCTCCTACCCACCCCCCACCCACCGACAATCCTTCCGTCCTTTTATATTTAAAAATTCTTTTATAATTTTTAAAAGAAATTCAAATCTCACCCCCTCCCCCACTTCTTCCTTAAAAAAAAATTAAAATTCTACCCTACTCTATCTAACCCTCCGCTTCTAATTTTATAGTAGGGGTAAAACTATATATATAAAACTAATCGAAAATTGCAAGAAAATTAAGGTAAAACTATATATATAAAACTAATTTTATATATAAAACTAATCGAAAATAGCAAGAAAGTTAAATAATTTTCTTGCAATTTTCGATTAATATTATTTTTCTTTTTAAAATATTTCCTTTCTAAATTTGTAAATCATATCATTATATCATTATCATATCATATATTACGAGATATATATATATAAAAGTGGGAACAAAAAACTTAAAAGTTGAATTACAGTTTTACCCCTACTATAAATTAAAATGTTAGGGAAAAGGTAGAAGTACCTCCCTAGACTGTGACCCAAATCCCAGAGACACACCTTAACTAAACTAAGGTCCTATTACCCCTCTGAACTCATTTTTTTTTTGTAATTTTGTACACCTTTTTTACTTACGTAGCATCCAAATATATCCCACGCGCCTCAACTGCGTGGAGTCACGGGGTGTGCCACATAAGCCAAAAAGTGTACAATATTATATATAAAATGTGTTCAGGGGGTAATAGGACCTTAGTTTAGTTAAGGTGTGTCTCTGAGATTTCGATCGTAGTCTAGGGGGTACTTGTGCCTTCTCCCAAAATGTTATAAAAACATTTAACTATTTAGTTTAACTATTAAATTGTATCATTTTAAT
The DNA here is from genome assembly GCA_029582725.1 of Solanum chiquidenum. Taxonomy (NCBI): domain Eukaryota; kingdom Viridiplantae; phylum Streptophyta; class Magnoliopsida; order Solanales; family Solanaceae; genus Solanum; species Solanum chiquidenum. The sequence goes on from JAJOOS010010555.1 coordinate 15,513, forward strand.
AAAAATGTTAATGAATTTTGCACTTCCTTAGATTACTTCCTAATTAAAATATCTAATTTTAATAATATTTATCATCTATAATCTATATGTATATTTAATTTAATCATCATATCATATATCATATTATATATTATATATTATATTATTATATTAAAAGTGGAAAGCACCAAAATGTAAAGTTGGATTACCATTTTACCCCTACACTAGATTTTTTTTTATAAAAGCTAATTAATTAAATATTAAATATTTCTAAAAAAATTAAATGACCATTTTTCGTTCACTAAATTAACACTGTTCCTCTAATAACTTATGCTGAGAAACTAAATATTACGCAATCATTAATGTTTCAATGCACAAAAAAAATAGATATTTTTTAGGAATTTCAAAGGTTATTTTGAAATTTACAAGCAATTTAATATGGTTCATATATTAGCAAAAAGTCACGTTATCCAAGAAAAAATGTTAATAATCTCATGCATTTATATCATAATTTGCACTTATCTAACTCTTGACTATACACATTCTCTTATAATTTTTGGATTATCCATGCATTTGTCATCTGTAAATATGAAAAATATTGGAGTAAACAACATCATGTGATATAGAAGGAATGTGCAAGCTAAGATTTTGGGGATCAACTTCTTTAGGGATGATCAAAACATTCTTTTTACTCTTTTTTTTAGAAGAATAAAGGTGAATCATCTTCAGGAAGGATATGCTTTTTTTAGTACATAGTTTCCTTCTTTGAATGTAAAATAAAGGGTCGTGCATCAAAATATAAGATCATGACTTTTTACTAATATACTTGTGTAATGTAATTTGTAAAAAAAAATTAATTATAATTTACTTGATCATTTTAACGATTAAATTACTATTCTATATTAATTGATAATAAAATTTATTTAATTTGTTCTTATGATTTTATTAATTACTTATTTATGTTTATTTTTTGTAAGGGGGTGTGTAAGATAGAATATATAAAACTATATTTTCTTTTTTTTTATCAATTTTTTCTTAAGCGGTGTACAAGATTGAAACACAATGAATAATTTAAAATGGAGAAAGTAACATATAATTAAATTATTAATAACTTCTTTAATTCACTGAAGAAATAATGATATAAATGTTTATCCTTATTTATTTATCCTTTTGTCTCATTTTGAGAAAGCCAAATTCAGTGTTTTAACTTTTGATACCATTTCATATTTCAAGTTGTCACTCCGTTGATGCTACGTTTCTGTATTCTAAGCTCATTTTAAATTTTTTTTTTTTGGTAGGATTCAATACTTGATATGATCCCTTAATAATAAATAAAATTAATATTGATTATTAATTGTAGCCTTCATTTTATTTTAATTAACTCTATGAAGTGGCTATCAAATTCTATTCATTTTTCATATTTCTTTTTTTCTCTGAACTTTGTCTTGCAGGTAATTAACATATGAGATACGAATATACATATATTAATTTGTGTTTATAATTATAGTATTTTAAAGTATTAAATATTATCATATTTTATTTCATTTGGAGAAGAGATACTTTGCTGTCATATTTTAATTTGTTATTGGTGTCCAAGAGTAGATTCCAAATATTTGAACTATTTTTTGTTTGAAAATGAACGATATTCATGTAATTAAATTAGAAAACTATTTTTAATACAATGATAATTTGAAACAATTTATTTCAATTTAAATGGGTACACGTGTAACGCACGTGTCCAGAAACTAGTATTACTAAAGTGAAAAGAATGTTAGGCAAAAGTTAGATTACCATTTTAGCCCTACACTAAATTAAACATCTAATCTAATTAATTAAATATTATTATAATAAAATTTAAAAATAATTGAAAAATTTAAAGAGTTAATCACATTTAATTCATTATTTATTTATGAAGATTTTTATTTCTCAAGCTTTAATAATTTTTGCAGACATGATGGGTTAGTTTCAACTTTTGAGCTCCTTCTTTTAAATAAACAAATAAATGTGGAGAGAATGAACTCCATCAACCTATTGAATTCATTGAATTGAGTTTTTTAAAGTATTAAAGTATGAGAATATCCTTTAAAAGTTAAGAAATTATTTATCTGTCAACTACTAATTTATTCTCATGAAATTATCTTAAAAAATTACTTTTTATTTAATATTTGTTTTAGGGTTCAATGAATATTGAGTATACAGTACTATATGCACTTGAATCTAAACGTTTTTCATCATATAATATTTTTGAATTTTCTTTAAAATGTGAGAATTTGAAGGGTTGGATGTATCTAAACGTTTTTTAACCATTGTCTGTTTTTATTGTTCAGTGTTGTAATGAGTAGTTTTTAATGAAAACTATTTTCCTCTTTAGTTGTTGGCAGCTCAAGTCTTTAAGAAAGAAATAGTTACTCTCTTTAGACTTTAATTTGGAAGCTCAAAAGTCCTATTAAGTTTTAAGTGAGATAAATATAAATATTCCCTTTGTCCACTTTTATTTATCATCTTTTGCTTTTCAAAAGTAAATTTGATTAATTTTCAATGTTAAATTAGATTACATTAATTCAATATTTTAAACAAAAAATTTAGATATTCAAAAACTATACGAAAAGTATTATAAATTGCAATTTTTTGCCTATCAATATGATGAAAAAATACATTGTAAAATGTTAGTTAAAGTTTTTATACTTTGACTCTAAAAAAGAAAACTATGTCAATTAAAAATGAACGAAGGTAGTATGTACGTAACAAAGACAGGGAAACATTATGTGTACAACTTAAGAGGCTTTCAAGTAATGACTACTATTTATACACTGAAGCACTAGGTTAATTTTATTTGAATTGTTCTCATGTATTATGATTCTTTTACAAATTTTGTGATTGAGTTATAACAACCCTTTGTTTATATAATTTTTTTGAACATTCTCTATGTCTGTCTCTTGGTTTGGAGTTCTTTTTGTACATCAACTATTCTATCTTGATAGATGATATAAGTGTACTTCAGATATAGTGTATTTATTATGAGAAACAATACTTAGAGAAAATACTTTTCTTTTTGTTATGCTAAATTATTATAAATATATCGTTTGTACGAGTTGATTATTTAGTGTCATATAGTTTAAATTTTGAATTCATGTCAACTGACATAATTTGATTGTATATGTCAACAGAAGTCTTGTAGGATGCTAGAACGTAATCCAATTCATCAATTCTCTCTGGAAAATTTGCTCATATTCATCATCCTTTTTGTCCTATATTTTGTTGTTTAATTTAAAGAGAATTATTTTGAAACTCAATCATAATTTCTTATATGAAATACCTTATCAATATTCAACGGATTAATTGAAATACCGTGAGTTTATGGTATTTTTGATGCGTTTCACTTAGAGTTTGTGTGTGTCTTGGGCCATTTTGTGTTAGAAATAACGGTTTTATGTAATTCTTGTAGGAAATAAGTTCGAATACGGTTGATGGAGATAAGAGCTGAAAATTGCAGAAGTGTCCAGTGACGGAGCCAACCACGGACCGTAGGTCTAGTAACGGGCCGTAGGTGCTGCAACGTAGATGAAGGTTCAAGGAATTCTGACCAAGTGTGGAACCACGGAAGCATCGACGGACCGTAGGTCAACCCACGGGCCGTCCTGGACATCCGTCGTTGGTGATCAGAGAGTTGAAGTTCCAGTACTTGAACCACGGAGGCAAGTGACGGACCGTAGTCCAGTCCACGGACCGTAGGTCCAACCGTCGTTTGAAGGCCATAAAATATTGCCCAAGTGTTGATCCATGGAGGGTGACCACAGATCGTAGGTTGACCCACGGTTCGTAGGTCGTGCCATCGACAGAAGCTGCGTCTGAAACAATTATTTCCTTAATTTGTTTCTTACTTAGTTTGGGATTTGTTTTCTATAAATAGGAGTTGTAATTCTCATTTTTGAGGGTTAGACATTATTGTATACTTTTAGTTTTTGGTCTTTGGGAATTATTTTGCAAACACTTAGCAATTTAATTTCTGAAAATCGTTTTATACAATTTTCACTTTGAATATCAATTCAAGATTTCGAGTTTCATCTATTCTAACTGTAAGTTCATGAGTTCTTTCAACTTAATTATGAATTGTGAACTCTCAAGCATGAGTAGCTAAATCAACAACTAGGGTTGTGGGAACCACGAACAATTAACAAAGTATGAATAATAATTAAGTAATTCTTGAATAGTGTTTATGCATGTATTGTTAATCCTTTCGTTTAGAAGTCCTTTTAACGGTTGCAAACGTTAGAACTCGCCTCATTCCTACTTGCCGGACAAAGAAGGTAATGAATGAGAAAATGATTAAACAACAAAGATTTAGTGAATGCTATCTAATAGTCTGATTTCAATTGAGGTGAGGGTGAAAACTAAGCTAAATTGATATGATGACTAATCTGGGTAAATGTAAGGGTTAGTAAAGTATACACCCATAGACGGACTAAGTTGTGTGGTGAAATTCCCTACCTGGAGGACCAATCACTTAGGGATACCTAAATTACCAATCTTGCATGTCAAACACTAGGATAAAATTACTATTATTAGGATTACTACGTTAAAAGCTTGTGGGGAACACATATACCCTAGTTTCCATCTTATATTGATAACTCAAACTGTGAACCATGCTTACTTGTTACTTAAGCATTCAAATCTGTTGCTTACTTACAAAATCCCCCTGTTTACTTTTCTCGGAAATAGTTTGACTAAACGGAGATAATAGTGAGTTGAGTTTAAGTCTGAACCATATTCCTCGTGGGATTGACCCCAACCTATAATTTGGGTTATTTATTTGGCAACGACCGCTTATACTTCTTTAGGGAGGTGTAATTTGGGTGTATCAAATTTTGGCACCGCTGCCGGGGACTACGACTTTTAGATTAAACTAACAACATTGTTGAACTTTAGTCAAATATTTCCTGATTTTATGTTTTGTTTTGTTTTTATTTTCTTACAGGTTTCTACTCTAGTGTATGCCAAGTACACAGAGTCGAGGCGAACCTTTGACCCCTTACGATCCTGAATTGAGAAGAACTCTGAGAAAAAAGAATAATCAAGGGGTACACAACAATCCAATCGAAGAGGGTCGAGGATATGGAGTTGAATGGCAGTCTCCAAGGGTTATTAATGTGCCTGCTCAGGTTCGTGGTGGTAATCTAATCGAAAATGCAGAAAGGGTGCAGGATCCACCAGCACCGAGGTTTCGTGATCACTACAGGGCTGACTATGAGGCGGTTGGATCAGATGGGCCTATGGTTCTTTCTCTTCTACCTTCGGGACATACATTTGTGGTGACCACTAGTCTTATACAGATGCTTATGGAAAGAGGGTTGTTTGCTGGATTGGCTTCAGAAGACCCATACGCTCATATGGCTAAACTATCAAGTGTCTGTAAGAGTTGTGTAGGACGACCGGAGTTGGATATGGATGTTATAGGTTTGAGAGTGTTCCCATTGTCGTTGACCGGTGATGTTGCTGTGTGGTTTTTTGAGCTGCATTATAATTTGATCTACACATGGGACCGATTGTATAAGGTGTTCGTAGCAGGGTATTTTCCGGTGTCCAAGAATTTAAATCACAAGGATAAACTGAATAATTTTACAGCACTACTGGAGAGTCCATAAGCAGTTCATGGGATAGGTTCACTAGGTTCATGAGGAGTGTTGAATCATCGCATAGATGATGAGTCACTGAAGGAGTACTTCTATACAGGACAAGATGACAATGGTTGGGCTGTGTTAAATACTATTGCTGTAGGATCATATGATGAGTGCACTTTCGAGGAGATTGCCGAAAAACTTGAGCGAATTTCCCAAAACTATTGCATGGAGCACTAGAAAGGCAAATACTAGAAGGAGCACGTTCGCGGTACAATCTGCACCAAGTCAATCCAATGGTAACATTCGTGAAGAGATGGCCCAAATGAGGACAAAACTGGGCTTGGTATTGAAGCATGTGAGTGGAAATGTAGAAAAGGTGAATGCAGTAAATTATCTTACTAGAACTCCACCACCGCCAGTTGAGGAATGTTACCATGAGGAGGATGCAAATTTGGGGAATGATCAGACGAGGGGTTTTTGAACCAACGCCCAAGGTTCCAACACGGATAATTGGCGCCAAGGTCAAGGAAACCAAGGTCGGAACTATGACAACTACAACCATGAGGGAAAATATGTCCGAGATGGGAACTACAATCGCGATAACAATTACAACCAGAACAACTATGGCAACCAAAATGAGAAGGCTAGACCATACGTTCCTCTTGGTAATAGAGAGGGTGGTAATAATATGTCACACATTGTGGAGATGATGCAAAAGATGATGAAGAGGTTTGATGTAACTAATGAGAATGTGAAAGAGATGTGAAATGACTTGTCTGGAATCGATCAAAAAGTTGATGCTTATGCAGTGTCAATCAAGCAACTTGAGCAATAGTTTAGTCAGTTGTCCACCACTGTGAACCCACGCCAGCCTGGCACACTTCGTATGTAACGACTCACAAAATGATAGGTTGAACTAGAGCCTCATTGTGTGGGTTAGTGTGACCTTAAGTTGATGTCTAGGTTGTTTTAGACCAAACTTGAGCAAGGAAGAAGCCTAGGGTGCAAGCAAGGGCCTAGGCTAGAAAGAAAGAGTGAAAGAAACCATGTTCATTGAGGGACCTTTTGGCTATGGGTATGCTTGATCACCCAAAGGGTTGGGCGAGTCGCCCTTGTGTCCTTGTGATCGCCTAATGGGCTGTTCCATTGGCCTAGGTTCTGGAACAAAGGGGGAGCTAAGTCATAGCTCACCAAGCTGGTTGGAGAATTTCCCATTGGTCCTCTAGATCGCCTAATGGTCTGCCCATTTAATGAGCTCACTGGAAAATTGGGTGAGCTAAGGGTGCACTTGGCGAGTCGCCTACTGCCCTTGACGAGCCTAAGGGTCCAAAGGGCGAGCTTAGACGGGCAAGGTGTGAATTTTTTAGTTTTAACTTTGTGGGTCCTTAGTTCTTTTCCAAAGTTGAGTCCTCATTATTCTATTCCTTTCAATTAAGTCGCTCCAAATAGAATTAAAAGAATACCAATCTCCTCTCAAATATTTGTTTCTCTAAGAAGAAGACCTCCATTGAAGAACAAGGTCAAGGTCAAGCTAGGGGTTCAAGAACCAACCTTCTCCTCCAATTTCATGTGGATTTCAACCTAAGGTATGGATGCTTTTCATTCTTGGTTAGCTATCACCAAGAAGCCCCTTCAAATTATGTTTTCAAATCCCCCAAATCTAGGGTTTTCCAATCTAGTCATGGGTCTCTTTCCAAAATGAAATCAATTATTTAATTACGGTTTATTATGATTGATATGATGATTTATGATTGGATTAATGGAGTATTGATGGGTTTTGAAGAAAATCTCCCTTGGACCCATGATTTCCCCTTCTTCCTAAATTGTGAACTAAGGTGTGACTCGATTGATCATGGAAGCTTAACAATTGATTATGTTTATGTTTATTAGGTTGTTGAATCATGATATCTCTATATCTAATATGGTAATTCTATAAGTTAGGGTTGAATATGATTCTTAGCCTTTAAAGGCAATTTGCTAGGGTTGTATATGTTGATAAAGATTGTATATGAACTTGTTGATCCACTTGAAAGGTGGAGGTGTTTAATTATGATATAGTTACTTGATGTTAGTATGATTCTACATGTATTCTTGATTAACCTAAGATTCTAGGGTTATGTCATGAAAGAGGCAAATTGAGGGTTTAGATGTGAACCTCTAAGATTGATGAACTTCTTGACGATTTTCCTTAGATTATCTCACCTAGACATAAATCACTTATGATCAAAGCTTGTAGACATGAACTAACTTGATTAGGTGATGAATCATGGTTGAAGTAGTATTGAGTTTTAGTTTACTTGATGTTATATGTCTATAATTGATCAAGAATGAAGCATATGGTTAGTTTACCTTGATAGTTAGGTTACATGATGACCATGTGAGGTATTGCTTGAGAGTAATTCTTGAAGTATGAAGATGACTTCTAGGGCTTTAAGAGTAAAAGCTAAAATGAATGAACTATGAATGTAGAGGCTTTAAGAATAAAGCAATTATGCATGTCGAATTGTATAAGGTGCCATTGTGGAAGGACTTTACCCACATGACCTACAATGTGAGTATTTGAGTTTATACATCCAAATGAATGAACTATTTGAGTTATGATTATATATATTTCTATTATGATAAATGTTAGATGTGTTGATTTACATAGTCTATCATCCTTGAATGCAATATATGTGAATGATGCATGATTGTGATATTATGTACATACTTATGAACACTTTGAGAAGGGAAGTGTCTACGATGATAATGTTGTTGTTGTGTCATTGCAAGGACAATTACACAAACACACATACACTCCATGCATAAACATGATTATGATGTATCAATGGTGTTAATTGAAAGTATAGTTCTCATATGCACTTTTACACATTATTATGCATGAAATGTACATGACCATGATGATCCTATTGTGTTGAGTGAAATTTCATTCTCATGAGAACACATGATCTTGGTGTGAAAGTTATTCTCACATACTAATGATGATTCTAAGGTTGAAAGTCCAATTCTCACCTAATTGAATCTATGAGCTATTTAATGAATTGTATTGAATGAAGGGTAGAGCACTCCTTCACACATGTAAATACAATTCAAGACTAATGATGTATAATTTGGGAAATAATGCTTAGCACCGAGTGGATATGGAAAATGAGGTAAAGGACCTTCTGCCAATGCAATAGGTTGGGTCATCCAAGTGAACTCATGAGATTAAAGCCCCTCATCCAATGCAATAGGGCTAGTTTCTAGAAGTAATCTCCATATCCCATAACTATGTACCAACATAGGACCTTAGCTAGTGGATCCACCTTACAACTATACATTTAGTTCTACCTTAGGCAAGTAGGACACCTTCTTTCGGTGTGGGGTTACATGACACTGAATTCCATGTGACTCACATGGTCTATGTAGATTATGGCTACTTTCCCTATATAATAAATATAATGAACGAGACATGAACTATAATATGACTTCTTGGTAAGTTTACTTAGTAGGAGTGAGGGTATTAGACTTCACTTCCACATTGCACAAGTAGACTTAGTAGGATGTCATGGGATGGTTCCTTTATATTATGATGAGATTTGAATGCATGCATGTATATTGAATAGATAGTTGTTATGAATGACTTTCTTTATAATTCAAGTAATGTACATGATTATTTCCTTATTTGTGGATATTGCTTAGGATGAGGTCTAAAGATGAAATGCTTGTCTAAAGTAGCTTCAAAGGAGCACTTAGTAGGGTTGGTATTATGGGATGCCAACCATACATTGCACAAGTGTTTCTTAGGGGTGCTTATGTGATGATTACTTTATGATGAGATGATCTTGGTATTTGACTATGTGTTATGCTATGATTGGAGGCTATGTATTTTGAAGATTGGGATATGTATTATGCTTATGTTGGAGACTATACTTGTAATTATAATGATATCTCTTATGCTATGATGAAATGTATGTGAGTTGCTTTATGAGTTGCATTCTCCAACTATTTCAAAAATAATGTTCAAAAATTGCATATAGCATAATTTCAAATGAAATGTCCCTTTTTATGCATGTTTTAAAGTTTTTCTTGCATGACTTCCATACTTAGTACATTTTGTGCTAACCCATATTTCTATATTTTCTAAAAGTGTAGGGTTTGGAGGTGTGTTGGTCTATACTTGAAGGATAGGTTTCTAAGGAGCTTGGAGATGAAGACTTGGTGAGTCCTCATAGTTTCGAGGACAAAACCCACTATGTTCCCTTTAAGTCTTTCTTTTATGTTTTAGATATATGTAAGGGCCGTGTCCCTAAGATTGTATTAAAGAGTCTGAATTCTAATGTTATAGATGATTTGAGACATAGTGTCATAGACTCTCTCATTTTATAAAGAACTTTGATTGTAAAGAATAGTTTTAAATTTTTTGCATTTTTTGCTATGTTCTTATGTCACGTTATGCTAAGGTCTTGTATGCGACCCCTACAGGGTCAAGTACGCCGTGTCACTTATACAGGGTAGTCTCAGGTCATGACAAACTTAGTATCAGAGCATAAGTTTTTGGGATGGTTTTAGGATGTCTCAAACCACGTCTAGTAGAGTCTTGTTCATCGATGTGAGTTGCGACACATCTATGAGTGTGAGGCAATAGGACGTTAGGAAACTTCAATTCTTCATTCTCTAGTTGTGTCGTAGAGTTTAACTCTATAAGGTTTTTCTCTCTAACAAGTGGTCTTCAAGATGTGACTACTCGAAGGGCTCTTGTTACAAGGAGCAAGGGAGAAGGTGTTGGTTGAAATGCCAATAATGGCTATGTGACCAGATAGGATTTGATATGATAAGATTTAGATGTCATCCTTAGGATGGATTGATAGTATTATTGCTATGCCCTTATGAGATGTTAGAACCCGTATAGTCAAATTGTTAGTTCCCGAATGAGCCTATCCGAGAGTGGAAGGGGGAAAGATCTATGCCATAAGTTTGGATTATGGTTTGTCTTAAAGTTGACTTTGAGGGTTGCAAGTACCAACTAGTTAAGGTGAAGAAGAATAAGTGTAAGTGTTGACCAATTTCAAAGAGTTAGTTATCTTTTAAGATTGATCTTAAGTATGGCCATTTTGAGTAGGGTTTTTAGATAATACCTAGGTTTGATTGGTTGGTAGATCCCACCAAAAGTGATGATATGAGTTTCTTGATAGGTTTTGCCCTCGGAAAATGAGAGATTGTTCGGTGCTTAAGGCTAGAGGAAGAGAGGATAATAAAGTTCCTTCTAATGGTTCCGGTATGCATTATGCTTTATTAGATTCCGGTATTACTTGTCTTATGACTTGATATTCTAGACCTTGATGCTGTCCTTAGTGTGAATGGGCTTCATAGTTATTTTATGATATTGATGGTAGAACCCTACTTGACCATTTTGAGTTTAGGTAGGTTGTGAAGTTTGGTGAAAGAAGGTGTTTGAGTAATGCCTATATGTGTTGAGTGTATGGACTCCCCTAAAAAGGATAGAAGTGTAATTCACCATTGTCTAGAATCACCTTGTGTGATGGAGGTGAAAACTTAGTGATGACTTGCCCCGACCTTAGAGTTGAAAGAAATGGTGCTTAGAAAAGTCCGTATAAGTTTACTCACATTAGGAAGATATGTTCTTGAGGGTAAAGTCATTGAGTGTCTTTGATGTCCATGATTTAGATTGGCTTGGAATACTCACCTTGAGAAGTGCTTTGAGTTTGGGTAGTTTAGTCTCGGTTTTGTAAGCTCATATGAAATCTTGAGTAAAGTTAGTAAGGTTGGGATGCATTGTTGATGGACTTCTATTGATTTTGAACCCAACTTGGCCATTATGAGTTTGTGATGGGTTGGAGGATTTGATGAATAGTGGTATATAAGTAGTGCTTAGAGAATGTAGAGGGTGGTATTTTAGGAAGGGTTTTAGTTGAATGTGCTTATTTGGGAGGCCAAGGACCAAAGAAATGTCCCAATATCCTTATGTTCCATTTTATTCCTTTTCTAGCTCAAGATGATAAGTCCTCCTTGACTCATTTCATGATTGTGGAATCTTGGATGTTGTATGTGTCCAAAATTTTCCTTGTCCCATAGAGTTACTCTTGATAAGCCTTAGTTGGGTTTTCTCCTAAGTGGGGGATATTATGTTGAATAGTAAGGTTATTGAGAGTTTTGATATCCTTATCTCTTTCCTTCTATTCCTATTCAAGCTTGAGACCAAGAGTCCCTAGTAGCTTGTTTCTTGTTTTGGAGTCATGTGTGAATATGTGTTTCCATGGTCTCCTTATGTTATGCATGTTCTTGATAAGTTTATGTTTAAATGAGAAAGTGAGTTTTCATGATTTATATTCCTCATGTTGATTTGCATCTAGTATGAGTTGTCCATATGCTTCATGAGGTTAAATGTTGAAAATGCCTAAATGTGCTTTTGAGAGTAATTGCATAATGTTCCTATTGATATTGTGATGAGCATGATATAAGTTGGAGAAGGAAGTTCCTCCAATGAAATGAGAAATGGTGTTGTTTTAATGCATAATGAGTTGGTAGAGGTAGTTTCTACTTTCTTGCATTGCATTGAGTTTATTGATGCGGAGTTGATGTTTCCTCCTATGAGTATACATTATATTGATGTGTCATGATTGATGGGCTGCTAGTCCTGAGTCGTTATTCCCTTGATATGTTTAAAGTGTCATTCGAGGACGAATGTTTCTAAATGGGGGATAATGTAACGACTCGCAAAAATGATAGGTTGAACTAGAGCCTCATTGTGTGGATTAGTGTGACCTTAAGTTGATGTCTAGGCGGTTTTAGAGCTAACTTGAAAAAGGAAGAAGCCTAGGGTGCAAGCAAGGGTCTAGGCTAGCAAGAAAGAGTGAAAGAAACAATGTTCATTGAGGGACCTTTTGGCGATGGGGATGCTTGATCGCCCAAAGGGTTGGGCGAGTCGCCCTTGTGCCCTTGTGATTGCCTAATGGGCTGTCCCATTGGCCTAGGTTCTGGATCAAAGGGCGAGCTATGTCGTAGCTCGCCAAGCTAGTTGGTGAATCGCCCATTGGTCCTTTAGATCGCCTAATGGTCTGCCCATTTAATGATCTCATTGGAAAATTGGGTGAGCCAATGGTGCACTTGGCGAGTCACCTAGTGCCTTTGGCGAGCCTAAGGGTCCAAAGGGCGAGCATAGACGGGCAAGGTGTGATTTTTTTAGTTTTAACTTTGTGAGTCCTTAGTTCTTTTCCAAAGTTGAGTCCTCATTATTCTATTCCTTTCCTAGCAACTATATAACCCTTTTAGACTTAAATCATTTCAATTAAGTCACTCCAAATAGAATTAAAAGAAGACCCATCTCCTCTCAAATATTTTTCTCTCTAAGAAGAAGACCTCCATTGAAGAACAAGGTCAAGGTCAAGCTATTGGTTAAAGAACCAACCTTTCTCCTCCAATTTCATGTGGATTTCAACCTAAGGTATGGATGCTTTTCATTCTTGGTTAGCTATCACCAAGAAGCTCCTTCAAATTATGTTTTCAAATCCCCCAAATCTAGGGTTTTTCAATCTAGTCATGGGTCTCTTTCCAAAACGAGTTCAATTGTTTAATTAAGGTTTATTATGATTGATATGATGATTTATGATTGGATTAATAGAGTATTGATGGATTTTGATGAAAATCTCCCTTGGACCCATGATTTCCCCTTCTTCCTAAATTGTGAACTAAGGTGTGACTCGATTGATCACGAAAGCTTAACAATTGATTATGTTTATGTTTATTATGTTTTTGAATCATTATATCTCTCTATCTAATATGGTAATTCTAGAAGTTAGGGTTGATCTTGATTCTTAGCCTTTAAAGCTAATTTGCTAGGGTTGTATATGTTGATGAAGATTGTATATGAACTTGTTGATCCACTTGAAAGGCGGAGGTGTTTAATTATGATGTAGTTACTTGATGTTAGTATGATTCTACATGGATTCTTGATTAACCTAAGTTTTTATTTTATATTTTAGATATATGTAAGCGCCGTGTCCCTAAGATTGTATTAAAGAGTCTGAATTCTAATGTTATAGATGGTTTGAGACATAGTGTCATAGACTATATCATTTTATAAAGAACTTCGATTGTAAAGAAAAGTTTTAATTTTTCCGCATTTTTCCCTATATTCTTATGTCACGTTATGCTAAGGGCTTGTATGCAACCCCTTCGGGGTCAAGTATGCCGTGTCATGTCTAGGAGGTAGTCTCGGGTCGTGACATCCTTGCAATACCATCTAGAATCCAAAAAATGATGGGCATTATATGGTAGTCACTACTCGCGGAAGAAAGCAGACCATTGACCCCCCTATGCCATCTGTGGTTGAAAGAGTGATAGAAAAAAATGAGGATAAGATTGAGGTTACCGGAGATTAAAAAATTGATACAAAGAAGGAAGTAGAGGTGACCTAAAAAGTTGTTCCCATGCCTAGACCTCCACCTCCATTCCCACAGAAAATGGTGAAAAAGACCGAAGAGGGAAAATACCGCAGGTTCATATCTATGTTGAAGCAACGGTCTGTAAATGTCCCATTGATAGAATTTTTGGAGCACCTGCCTGGGTATGCTAAATTCATAAAAGACTTGGTGACCAAAAAGAGGGCTGTCAGTTTTGAGAATGATGAGATGATGCAACATTATAGTTCTATTGCTACTAGGTCACTTGTGCAAAAGAAAGAGGATCCTGGAGTTTTCACTTTTCCTTGTACCATTGGAATTCTACACTTCGCGAAAGCTTTGTTTGATTTGGGGGCCAACATTAATTTGATGCCATTGTCCATTTATAAGAAGTTGGGTTTAGAAGCTCCAATGCCGACTGCGATGCATTTACTTATGGCCGATAGAACTGTGAAGACGCCCATTGGAGTGCTCCAAGATGTTCTTGTGAAAGTAGAGTCATTCATCTTTTCGGCGGACTTTGTGATTATTGATTATGAGGTTGATTTTGAGGGTCCCATCATCTTAGGGAGACCATTTATATCTACTGGGCGTGCCTTGGTCGATATGGAAAGAGGGAAGATGAAGTTCTGATTGAACAATGAGAAGGTAACTTTTGACATCTATAGGTCGATGAAGCATGAAAGTGATTTTAAAACGGTATCTGTGGTGAATCACATTGAGGGGCACAACTCTGAGGTATCTATTGAGGAAAGGTTAGGTGTTGATGCACTAGCAGCGGTGATGATGAATTGTGACAGTGATGGTATTAATGAGTATGCTGAGCTAGTTTCTGCACTTGATATGTTCAATTTCCGTTCCAAACCAAAAAGATTGGAGTTAGATAAGAAGAATCGAGACTCCCCACCGGCAAAACCGTCTGTAGATGTGCCTCCAAAACTGGAACTCAAGGCTCTACCATTCCACTTGAGGTATTTATTATCGGGGAAAGATAGCACTTTACCAGTAATCATTACTGATGATTTGAGCGAAGAGCAAGTAGAAGCCTTGGTATCTGTATTGAAGAGGTTTAAGAGGGCAATATGATGGACTATTGCAGACATTATTGGGATTCCACCGGACATTTGTTCTCATAAAATCCAACTCATGCCGAAAAGTAAACCTAGTATTGAGCATCAAATGAGACTGAATCCCCCTATGCAAGAGGTTTTGAAAAGGGAGATCATTAAGTGGTTGGATGCTGGAGTTATATATCCTATTGCTGCTAGTAGTTGGGTCTGCCTAGTTCAGTGTGTGCCAAAGAAAGGAAGAATCACTGTGGTTCCTAATGCTAAAAATGAGCTTGTTCCAATGATGCTGGTGACTGGATGGAGAGTGTGTATGGACTATCGCAAGTTAAATGCATGGACCAAAAAAGATCACTTCCTAATGCCGTTCATGGATAAGATTCTAGATCGTCTCGCTGGTAAGGGTTGGTATTATTTTCTATATGGGTATTCGGGGTACAATAAAATCTCCACAGCTCCGGAAAACCAAGAGAAAACCACCTTCACTTGTCCTTATGGGACTTTCGCCTTCAAAAGGATGTCATTCGGGTTGTGTAATGCTCCAGCGACCTTCTAGCGTTGTATGATATCGATATTTTCAGATACGGTGGAGGATACGATTGAGGTATTTATGGATAATTTATCTATTGTATGTGACTCGTTTGATGGTTGTTTGATGCATCTGGCCGAGGTACTAAAACGATGTGAAGAGTGCAATCTGGTGCTCAATTGGGAAAAGTGCTACTTCATGGTAAAAAAAGGTATAGTTCTGGGTCATCGGATTTTGTAGAAAGGTATTGAGGTTGATAGAGCCAAAGTTGAGGTAATAAAAAAGCTTCCACCACCCATCTCTGTTAAAGGTGTTCATAGTTTTCTTGGGCATGCATGTTTCTACCGGAGGTTCATAAAAGATTTCTCAAAAATTGCACACCCATTGTGCAAGTTACTCAAAAAAAGAGTATAAATTTGATTTTGATGATGCTTGTTTGAGAGCTTTTGGAGAGTTGAAAGAAAAATTGTCTTCGACACCTATCATTATTTCACCATATTGGGTACAACTGTTTGAAGTGATGTGTGATGCGAGTGGGGTGGCGTTTGGTGTAGTGTTAGTACAGAGGCGAAAGAAAATTCTTCATCCAATTTACTATGCAAGCAAAGCTCTGAATGTGGCTCAAAAGAACTATACTGTGATTGAATAGGAGCTCCTTGTTGTGGTTTTCGCATTCAAGAAATTTAGGTCCTACTTGCTTGGTACTAAGGTCATGGTGCCTACTGACCATTCTGCATTGAGGTATCTGATGGCTATAAAGGATGCAAAACCAAGGTTGATTAGATTGGTGATTTTGTTGCAAGAGTTCGATTTTGAGGTAAATCATAGAAAGGGGATTATTCGTCGTTGTGTGCTCGAGG
Source organism: Solanum chiquidenum (assembly GCA_029582725.1). Classification (NCBI taxonomy): domain Eukaryota; kingdom Viridiplantae; phylum Streptophyta; class Magnoliopsida; order Solanales; family Solanaceae; genus Solanum; species Solanum chiquidenum. The sequence goes on from JAJOOS010010555.1 coordinate 31,968, forward strand.
TTGAGATGATGAGTATACTAGATGCGTGTCATTCATCGCCTATTGGTGGGCACCATAGTGGTATCCGAACTGCTCATAAACTTTTGCAGTGTGGGTATTACTAGCCTACCATCCACCAAGATGCTCATGATTTCGCCAAGTCTTCTGACCGTTGCCAACGTGAAGGAGGAATTTCAAAAAGGCAAGAACCACTGACGAACCCAATACTGGTGATTAAGCCTTTTGATGGAGGTATTGATTTCATTGTTCCGTTTGTGAGTTCGAATGGGATGAAGTACATTCTTTTGCGGTTGACTATGTATCTAAATGGGTGGAAGCAGTTGCACTTTCAAACAATGAGGGAAAAAGTGTCATGCATTTATGAAAAAGAATATCTTCTCCAGATTTGGTTCACCAAGGGCAATCATAAGTGATGGAGGTTCTCACTTTTGTAATAAATTGTTTAAGTCATTGCTTGAGAAGTATGGTGTTCTCCACATCGTAGCAACCCCGTATCATCCGCAGTCAAGTGGGCAAGTTGAAGTGTAGAATCACGAGATAAAGAAAATTCTTGCAAAGACCGTAAATGCTAATAGAACTGATTGGTCCAGGAGGCTTGATGATGCTCTTTAAGCTTATCACACTGCATTCAAAACGCCCATAGGTATGTCCCCCTACCAACTTGTATATGGGAAATCTTGCCATTTGCCTGTAGAGCTATAACATAAAGCAATGTGGGTGCTAAAGAAGTCGAATTTGGATTGGGGCGCTGCATCGAGTCAAAGACTGAATGACTTTAATGATCTTGATGAGTTTCACCTAAAAGCATATGAGAGTTTAGCCTTGTACAAGGAGAAGATGAAGAAGTACCATGATCAGAAGATCGAAAAGCGTGAATATGTTGTCGGTGATTTGGTGCTTTTATTTAATTCAAGGTTGCGCTTATTTCCTGGTAAGCTCAAGTCTAGGTGGACCGGGTCATTCAAAGTAACTCAAGTATTTCCACATGGTGCGGTTGAGCTCGAGAACAATGAAGGAACAAGGTTCAAGGTGAACGGACAGAGGATCAAAATCTACTTGGGGAAATCTGAGAGTATCAATGAAGTGATAGAGGCTTGGCACCTTGATGTAGTATGAGTAATCGAGGTGTCTACGTCGTGCCATGACTTTAAATCAAACGCTTCTTGGGAGGCAACCCAAGATGTAAAATCTAGCCAACTATAGGAGTTTCTTTTTTGATATAGCAGTTTTTGTTCTTTCTTTTTGATTTTATAGCTTTTTAGATAGATGTTTAATAACTTTTATGTTTAGTGTTGGCTAGATATAGATAGATTATAGTCCGTGTCTAAAAAGTGTCCAGAAAATGTAAAAATGAAAGCCTAATATTTGCTACATATGCAGGAATGAAAAGGCAAAATTTGCAGAAATTCAATTGTTGCAGTGGTCTACGGATCCCATTGATGGTCCGTCGGTCAATCCACGGACCGTGGATGGCATCCATAGAACCCAGGTATGTGTTCTGATTTTTTCCAAGTGTTGGAGTGAGCTACGGAATCCATCGACGGACCGTAGGTCGACCCACGAACCGTAGGTCCAGTGACGGGCCATATGTGTTGCAGTGTAGATGAAGGTTTAAGGAATTCTGACCAAGTGTGGAACCATGGAAGCATCGATGGACCGTAGGTCGACCCACGGGCTGTCTTACATATCCGTCGTTGGTGATCAGAGAATTGAAGTTCCAGTACTTGAACCACAAAGTCAAGTGACGGACCGTAGTCCAGTCCACGGACCGTAGGTCCAACTGTCGTCTGAAGGCCATAAAATATTGCCCAAGTGTTGATCCACGGAGGGTGACCACAGATCGTAGGTTGACCCACGGTCCGTAGGTTGTGCCGTCGATAAAAATCGCGTCTGAAACACTTATTTCCTTATTTTTTTCCTACTTAGTTTGGGATTTGTTTTCTATAAATAGGAGTTGTAATTCTCATTTTTGAGGGTTAGACATTTTTGTATACTTTAAGTTTTTGGTATTTGGGAATTATTTTGCAAACACTTAGCAATTTAATTTCTGAAAATCGTTTTATACAATTTTCACTTTGAATTTCAATTCAAGATTTTGGGTTTCATCTATTCTAACTGTAAGTTCATGAGTTCTTTCAACTTAATTATGAATTGTGATCTCTCAAACATGAGTAGCTAAATCCACAACTAGGGTTGTTTGGAACCATGAGCAATTAACAAAGTATGAATAATAATTAAGTAATTCTTGAATAGTGTTTATGCATGTATTGTTAATCCTTTCGTTTAGAAGTGTTTTTAACGGTTGCAAACGTTAGAACTCGCCTCGTTCCTACTTTTCGAACCGAGGAGGTAATGAATGAGAAAAGGATTAAACAACAGAGATTTAGTGGATGCTATCTAATAGTCTGATTTTAATTGAAGTGAGGGTGAAAACTAAGCTAAATTGATATGATGACTAATCTAGGGTAAAGGTAAGGGTTAGTAAAGCATACACCCGTGGACGGACCAAGTTGCGTGGTAAAACTCCCTACCTGGAGAACCAATCACTTAGGGATACCTAAATTACCAATCTTGCATGTCAAAACACTAGGATATGATTACTATTATTAGGATTACTACGTTAAGACCTTGTGGGGAACACATATACCCTAGTTTCCATCTTATATTGATAATTCAAACTGTGAACCGTGTTTACTTGTTACTTAAGCATTCAAATCTGTTACTTACTTACCAAATTCCCCCTGTTTACTTTTCTCGGAAATAGTTTGACTAAACGGTGACAATAGTGAGTTAAGTTTAAGTCTGAACCGTATTCCTCGTGTGATTGACCCCAACCTACAAGTTGGGTTCTTTATTTGGCAACGACATCTTATACTTCTTTAGGGAGGTGTAATTGGGTGTATCATTAATGCGCAACGCGCGTACCCAGAAACTAATAATATAAAAAAACACAAAATAAATTAAAAAATCAAAATTTAAATATTTTTTTAAGTGGATCTGACATAGCAATGATGTGGTACAGTTGTGTAATGATATGATGCGTGTATAATTCACTTCTCATTGTGAGACTGGTGTTACTTTCTTAGGGTGGCATTTATTATACTTCAAACAAGAATAATGGGGTACATAAATGCCCATAAAGTTAAAGTACTAAAGTAAGTTTGGTTTCAAGTTCAGGGGTGATTTTATGTATTTTTTCGTGTATATCCTCTATCGTTCTACCATAATTAACTTTTTGGGATGCTAATTGGAGACTTTCATGCCCCGAGACTACCTCCTAGACACGGCACAGTACTTAGAGCCATAAGTGACCCAAGTTAACCTCATGGCATGACATGAAACTAAGAAGCATATATAGAATCAATAAACAGACAAAGAGGAACACAATTTGATATAGCCTAACATATCATAAGAGAGAATCTGATACAAAACACATATGCGGAGATCTAACTGACTATCCTAAAAGTCTTTACTAATATGACTGATTAGGACAATCCCTTAGCTCACTTTAACTGTCTGAAAACTGAAAGCACTGACTGAAATCAAAGATAGAAAGGTCGTCCTTGGATAATGAGGACTCACCAAAATTGCTCCAACGCTGACTGAATCTATACTATCTGTGGGCTGGATGGTGAACATCAGAACCTATATTATCAAACAATATAGGCAGAAAAGTATACGCTCGGTACTTGGAATGTATTGTTTATGAGGAAATGCATAAAACATGATATCTGAACATGATAGTTCTGTAGAACATGCTGATGCAATGACCAAGAAAAAATAACATGAAAACTGATAATCTGATCTGAAATACATAATACAAGGTCATATAATAACTGAAGATCATATCGTATTGTGGGAGATACCATTAACCTACATAAACCATATGAGCTACAACATAGAGTTCAATGTACCGCTCCCACACCGAAAAGAGAGTGTCTCACTTGTCAAGGTAAGGACCATGATATCTAAGCTAAGGCGAATCCACTAGCTAATGTCTAATCGAGACAAATCTTATCGTGGCATGTAGTTGTAGGGCTTAGGGATTACTACTAAAGTTCCACAGATTCTAAACGGAAACCTTCACCCCAAAAGTCCACTCGGTGCTAAGTATACTCCCAATGAAGACATGCATAAATCTAGAAACAATAATTATATGTACTACTAAATCATACTGATAATCTTATAAAATACCGAGTAGCTCCTAAATCATACTAACTGAACATAATCTAAATGATACTTTAATCGAAAGCATCTAAATCATAATATCTATAAATATACTTCATTAGGAAGCATCGTAATTCATGAAAATCCGATAATCTGAGACATACATTTGAAAATAACATAACACTAATCATAAAAATACTTGCATGCTATGAGTTCAATAAAATATCATTGAGAACATAAAATTATAACCAATTCATGCAATTTAAGATCAACCCTAAAGAAGAAACCCAAATTCAATAAGAACCCATGGAAATCACATGAACCCTAGTTTTGGGAAAAATCATAATTTGAGAAATTGAGGTTTCTTTAGAACTCAATGGGTGAAGAAGAACCTATTGATGAAGTTCCCACATACTGTGAATGACCCTAGCTTGAATCTTGAAATAAGGGCTTGAATCTTGAATCCCCTGTTCTTGGCTTGAGAGAAAACTGAGGGAGAAGAACTTGATTTGGGAAAATGAGAGTGAATGTCTTTAGGAATCAGTTATACCTACTTAGAATAGGTCAATACGACATAGTATGGGGATTAAAAAAGTGGGAGAATACTGAAATAACCCTGACTTATAACCGTCAGATGACTTCTACGGTTGCCTTCCATGGAACGTTCAACACTTCACGGTCCGTGAAGGTAGATGATTTATGGTTCCTGAAGGTCAACTTACATGAAAACCCCTATGGACCGTACAACACTCCACGGGATGTACAAGCTTTTGTAAAGGGCAAGATTCTTGATTTTTTGGGGGTCGAGTTCACAGATCGGTACACGGCTCGTGAAATCTTTCACGGTCCGTAAATCCATTCGTGAAACTTACCCCAAAAATTTCAAATTCCGATTTCAAGCTAACGGATCCCTTCACGGCATGTGGTTCCTTTCACATTCTGTGAATGGGTCGTTCAAGCCCATTTCTGTTGATATCTGTTATCTACTCCTTCCAAGGTCTGATCTGAGTTTAGGAACTTTCAGAGTGTTATAGAGACCGAGCTAGATCATTAGGTATGTGTTCGTATGAACCCAACAACTTTTGCTTATAGGCCATGCATTTGTATTAGGGAATCTATTCAATATGTCTAATTAAGTTTGGAATGCAGTTACAAGGATGAGTTAAATATTTGATGGCAAATTCAGAATCCATAAGGTTTGAAACCTAAGTTCATATCTTATGTTAGTTGATTAATATGTTAGAGGGTTATTGTTTGAATGGTAAAATCATATTTCAGTAAAAAAAATGTCTTGACATAATTTTAATCGTACTTAACTATAGCCTTCTGATAACCAGTTGCTCGATATATATATATATATATATATATATATATATATATATATATTACCTTAAAAGCATGAACTCCTAACTTGAATGTTAAATTACTATAATATCCCTAACTTATGTTGTGACTTTTTTGATGACTTGTGCCTTTTTCGATAAGTTGTGACTTTTTTCGAAGGGTTGTGATTTTTCGATGAGTTGTGACTTTTCCGATGAGTTGTGACTTTTTCAATAAGTTGTGACTTTTCAAAAGAGTTGTGACTTTTTCAATAAGTTGTGACTTTCCAAAGGGTTGTGACTTCTCGAAAAGGTCATGACTTTTCAGATAAGACACAAAAAACATTTGTTCATACTACCCATTGTTGACTATAAATAGAGGGGCTTCCTCTCATTTTCACCCACAATTTTTTTAATCTTCTACTCTTTTTCTTGCATTTAATTTTTTTTTGTGTGATTTATTGTCGTTGAGTGAGTTCGATGTTTAGCGGACTATGAAATACCACTATTCTGATGAAGTAAGTCGTTCTATCCTAAGAGGGTATATATCATAACCTCGAGTACTTGAGGAAAATAATTTTGATGATATAATAATTCTTTTTTTTCTTAATATATACATTAGTATGTAATGTTCCAATATATGAAGCTAACATGATGTAATCTAAATTCATTTATTTTTGTTAACAATTTCTTGTATGATGTAGATATTTTCTTCTGAATATCTTTTCCAAAATTTAGAAAATTGTCACGATTTGTTTTTGATGCTCAAGACAAAGACAAAATAATGACTTTATTTATCAATGCTACTTATGTGATTTAGACTCTCATGAAGTTTACTTCAAAATAGTTATCACTATATAAGCATTGCCCTTTTGTTTTACTTTTTTACTATTTCTTAATATTTCAGTATTTTAGAGGAAGAAAAGTTCATATGACTTGTAATAACGCCAGTTGAATAGTTTAATTTTTATTATTTATTTAATAGTTAATTTTATGAGATTCATTAATGCAAATATATATTTATATTTGGGTAGGAATTTGTATTTAAATTAAAGTATTATATATGCCACAAATGTATTATCAAGTTAACAAGATCTTCTAACTTCAAAATATATTATTTCAAAATGTTAATGTGAAAATATGTGAATATATAAAATTTAATTGTTCTCTTCACATGTTCTTATGACATCTAAAAAATTTAACGTATAATACACATGCAAAAAACAAATAGTTAGATGACAAGAAAAATACAAAGCAAATATTGTCTAAGAGGTAATATTAGTGAGATAAGACTAATTACATGATTGAACCTCATCAAATTGAAATAAATATATACATCATTGCATTTAACTAATAAATTTTTTCATTGACCTTTTTCATAGGTTTGCGTGAATAAGAGATATATATGACGATCCACGTTGAATATTCACAAACGAATCTGCAATATTATTTTTTGCTAAGCTTATTATTCAAATCTTCGCTTAAATAAGCAATACTATTTACTAGAACATATATTTTTGGAATTGATAATCATGTGCAACACACGTGTCAAAAAACTAGTATATATATATATATATATGAGTTAACTTTAGCATTATTCTTAACTAATGGAGGTCACAAGGTTGGGTAAAGATGAAATATGTTGGAGGGTGTGAATAATTCAATTAATGCATAATGCTACTTGTGAAACTTATTGTTTTCCTAAAGAAAGCATAACAATAATTTTATTTCTCAATGTAATTAGTTCCAAATTCAACCTTGACCCATAGTAAATTTGATAGCATGCTGAAAAGAAATAGGGATATTCTCAAGTCATAGGATTTTATATGGTTCAACACAAGTCAAGTTTTGGTTGTCTTTTCTTATTTTTATCCATGTGTTACACATCTATATTTTTTTCCAAGTAAACATTATACACTAAATAATCAATTCTCTCGAAAAGAAACAAGCTTAAAAAAGGAGTAGAGAATCATTTTTACATTGTATTACTTTCTTATTTAGGGAAAAAGGCCTGATATACCCCTCAACTTTGTCATTTAAAGAAGGGAAAAAGGACAAATATACCTCCGAACTATCGTAAATGGTATACAAATACCCTCCGTCATACTTTTTGTTCATTAATACCCCTACCGTCCAAAAAACAGTGCACATTTACCCCTCACTATAACAGAAGACTTATTTTATACACGTGGCACAATCCTACGGCTCAGCCCTATTTGACCAAATAATTATCCCAAATTCAAATACCCGCTTATTACCCATTTAACCCACCCAATACATCCATTACCCACACAAATAACCTATCTAAAAAGCTAAAGAAAAATCTCCTTCTCTAAAATATTCATGGCTGACTTCAAAATCATGTTGTTCAATTTGACATCATATCATTTTTCTTTTTTGCAACTGAAAAAAATTAAGTCTTTGACCAGGGAATTTTTTTGTACATATACAAAATTTTAAAAAATGTTTCGATAGATAAAAGTGAATTTTTTTTCTCTTTAATTACCCAAAATCCGACTTTTTGAGAGAGACACAAATAACAATCTGTTCTCCCAATCCAAATAAGCCTTAAAAAACAAAGCAAACAGAGATTACAATATGCAAGATCCAGCATCAATATATTCATAGATCAATCCTCAATTCCCAGATCAAGAAGTCTTGAAATGTCCAAGATGTGATTCAATCAACACAAAGTTCTCGCAAGAACACAAAACGATCTTCTTCTTCGAATAACTGTAAACGCTCCTCAACGACGTCGATTTCATCTTCAACTTATGTATAGTTCCTTATTCATCTGAACTTGATATTGGCAGAAAGAATATTGAGGAGAAAGGGATTTAAGTCATATTACAATAGGCATAAACATGAATCACATAAACCAGATTGTGCATCTGGAAGTAAATCAAACCCAATGTTAAGAAAGGTTCTTCAACTACAAGCCATGGATATTTGAGATAAGGGGATTTTTTTTTTAGGTTTTAAGATAGGTTATTTGTGTGGGTAATGGGTGTATTGGGTGGGTTAAATGGATAATGAGTGGGTATTTGAATTTTGGGTTAAATATTTGGTCAAATCCGGGTTGAGTCGTAGGATTGCGCCACGTGTATAAAATAAGTCTTCCGTTATAGTGAGAGGTAAATGTGCACTGCTTTTTGGACGGTTGGGGCACTAACGAACGAAAAGTATGACGGAGGGTATTTGTATACCATTTACGATAGTTCAGGGGTATATTTGTCCTTTTCTCTTTAAAGAATGTTATACCACTCGTTATAAAAGTGGCTCATATATACCTCTACCGCTTACAAAAATGGCTATGACAAAGTTGAGGGGTATATTAGACTCTTTTCCCTCTTATTTATCAACATCACAAAATTCCAGGGATAATCCCACTGGTGGGCACTACTAAATTTACTCTTTGCAACAATATTAAATTCACTAAATTATGTGTTAGTCCCCCAAAAAATATAAATCACTAGAAAATAGGGCGGAGCTAGAGATCAAGGTGTACGTGTTTGACTGAACCAAGTACCCTTGGTCCAAACGTTTTTAAAGTCCTTGAACTAGTCTTATCGTGGAAATTTCAGTGAAAGCTACTTAACACAAAAATCAAAAGCTCTTTGTTTGAGTTCACAAAGTTTTAGAAAAAATAGAATGAAAAAGAAATGCACAACATTTATTGAATACATAAAATATAAAAAAATACAAATTTTGATGATTAACTTTTTCTAAAAATAAATTGATTTCTTATTTGGTTTTCGATATCCACATTAAGGTCTTAATTAATTTGGATTCTTGCCGCCATAATTAAGACCTATTAAAAGGGGAAATATATAACACCAAGATTTTGCACAGAGTGTCCCTCCAAATATCTTTTTTCTTGCACCTAATAGTATTAATGCAGTCTTTGAATGATCAACTAGTTGCAATGAGTCTTGCTGTGGAAATTTCATTGAAAGGTACTTAAGAAACAAATCTCTTTCCCTTTGAATTTTCATATTGAGATAAAGTACTTGTGAATTTTATTATCAAAAAGAGAGAAGAATGGGGAAAAGTCAAGTAAGGACTGCTTCCTTCATATCAAATCATCAATTAATTCCAAGTTTACAAAATGTTGTCATTCTCAAATCAATGCACAACTCTTTCCAGGAAAATGTAAAAAATAATTCTTTCTTCGTCCCAAAATAATATGAAGTCTAATACATCAAATTTACTGTTTAAATGTCCCAAAAATGAAGTTTAATGCTCTCTCATGTGTTTGTCCAAAAACAACAATACAGGGTCAGTCAACAACCCTGTGACAGGTCTGAGACTGATTCAATGTGACAAATTAAGTAGTACTTGTGTATATTTTTGGTCATTTTTGCTATATATACTGTCACAATCTAAAGTACACCCTAGACACGACATGACGTATAGGATTCCAAGAGGTCCTACACAAGCCACGTGACATGCACATACACAATATAATAGACAAAAGTAAAGAGTCTCATAAGATGAAAGAGTTTGACATAAAAGTGAAAATCTAACAGTCTTGACAAGCCCTTCTAATATCTCAAAAGAAGTGGCCGAAACGTAACCTTACACCACGTACAATGTCTGAAAACTAAAGCATAAGAGAATAAAGTAAAGGTGTTATGGTCCTCGGAAAATGAGGACTCACCAACTCTTCAACTTATTAGAACGATCAACTAGCCACGAGCGGGAGGAGAGGAAACGCCACAACCTACATTATTAAATAATGTAGGAATAAGTATGCATTAGTATGTGGAATGTACTAAGTATGAGGGACATGTATAAAAACGTAAAACATGATTGTAAGAGGATATAAGGGGAAAACATGACATGCATAACCAAGCTAAAACATAGTAAAACCTTAAAAGAAGAATCATATCTCATGAACATGATCAATGCATCTTAAAATCATAATGAAAGCTTCATAAAACCTTTAAAAGCAACTTAGTTCATTTTGTGGGATATTAGTTTTAACCGATAATAGACCATGCAAGCTATAATATGAAATTCAATGTAACTCCCACATCGAGAAATAAAAGTCTACTTGCCAAGGTAGGACTCCATATCATATCATATACTATTTTTGGATCCACTAGTTAAGTCATTTAAGAGAAACCTATGGGGACATGTAGTTGCGAACTAGAGGTTTCTTATAGAGACTACCCTATTTGAGCCTCCACCTCAAGTTCTCTTGGTGCTAAGTTAAATCCCAATGGAATAGTTATATTTATAAATATATCATCATACATAGAAAAACATAATTAAGTTACTAATTCAAGCTTAACACATTATAGAGTAGCTTATTAAATCTTGAATCAAGCATTCTAGATCATAAACGTTCCTTTTCATGAATCATGCATAACTTTAATGAAAACAACATCAATAGATTCATAGTTTTTTCATAACTTCATGCCTTTTAGAGTTCATAGTAAAAATCATGAAAATTGCATGGGTTCATGTGAAATTAATTGGAAAACATGTAATTGAGTCAAAACAATCGTAATAAGATCACAATTGAATAATTGAATCCACACAATTAGAGCCCATAAAAATTTGATTATAAACCTAATCAATTTTGATGAAATTGAATTTGGAGAATTGAGAAATCTTTGAAGCTCAATGGGTGAATGGAACCCATTGATGAAACCCTACATACCTTGAAGATCAAAGCCCAAAAGAAATGGTGAAAATGAGACTTGATTTGAAAATCCTAACTTCCTTCTTCTTCCTTGAACTTGAGAGAGAACTGGAGAAGATGAATATGGATGAGTTTTGAGAATTTGAGTGAATGTGAGGGTTTGGGTAGATTTAGGGGTTGAAAGGTAGTTATATGACTTAAAATTATAGGTAAAACGATGTAGTATAGGCATTTAATGCACATGAAAAGATCCAAATACCCTTAGAAATAATTGTTGGATCGTTACATTCCTACGTTTTGGACCTATCTACGGACCGTATTGGTCAACCGTAGAACCAACTTCAAAACCCCAATTCACCTTTCTTTCTACGAGACCTTTCTACGGTTTGTCTAACTTCCTACAGTCCGTAGACCCCATCCGAAGAACCCAAGTTTAAGTCCAAAACTTCACTAAGTCTAGAACATCCCCACGAAACCCTTCTACGACTCGTCCCAATTTCTACGTCTCGTCTTATTCATTTGTAGTTCAAACTTCACAAACTTAATTTTCCAAACTCAAATTTCTAGATCTTACCATTCCCTTCCTATGTCCCGTAGGACTTCCTACGGTCCGTAGGTTATCTCGTAGTCCACTGCCTCAAAGGAATTTCTGCACTTTTGTTTCCTTTTTAACTTTCCAATTTCCGAGGTGTTACAATATCTCCCCTTTGGGAACATTCGTCCTCGAATGAGACTCAAGCTATCATGAATAGAAACTAAGAACCCAACATGAATGCAAATCTTTATCAACATGCACAATCACATGGAGAATCACTCCAAGCTATATCATAACATAAAATAAAGTGTTTTTGGACATGCATGCATATGTAAAATATGAGAATGACTAAAACGCATGAATTCAAAAGAATGAACCATGAGGAACTGATACCTCAAGCTAGAGTAGGAGCGTAGGGAAATAGATGAGGATACAGGGACATCTGTTTGACTTCGGCCTCCTAAGTAGCACCGGATAACGCTCAACTATACTTCATCCGATTCTAAGTGTAGATGGTCGCTAACAAGTATAAATCCAACTAAGAGTTGAGGTCGATCCCACAAGTAGTGATACGGTAAAGAATTCGATTACGAAGTAAAATGGTGTTCTAATCATTTGTAGAAGTAGACATTTTCGCAACAAATAAAATAAATGACTAGGGGTTGACAATTAATGTCAAATGGAAGGATTTAGGTGAACAATTAAAACTACAAATAACCGGGAGTAAATAAATAAAGAGGGTTTCTTGGGAGTGTGATAAATTGAATGCCAATTTCGCTAAATGGGTGATTATTATTTACTAAAAGTCGTTGAACTTCAGTGGGTAGGCTAGGCTTTAGGTGCAATAGCCATTTCTGAATCAAATATCACAACTCAAGCGAGTTCTTTCAAATCTTGACAAGCACACATATAAAAAAAACCCAATACCTTAATCAATTTACGTTGTCAAACTAGATTAGTAGGATTGCATTTAGACCCACTTTCTCAAGCTAAGTCTACAATAACCCAATCACTGCAATCATCAACTAATAGTTTTACTCTAATACTTTTTTCTCAAGCAAGCTTACAATGCTAAACTAGAATTGTATTTGCAACTACAATTCATCAATTCAAACTCAAACTATTAATTGAACTCACTTTAAATCAACAATAAAATTAGTAAATACTAACACCCATAACCTAATTGAAGCATTCAACTACATAATCACACCCCCAAGAATGGAGGTTTAAGCCAAACATAATAAAGAACAAGAAATCGTTACCAAATATGTTTTCCATTAGCTTGGGCAACAATCCATAAGTCTCCAAAATGCTCAAATTGAAGCTCAAAATCAAACAAACCCTAAATCTCTACTCAAAAAGTGTAAGAACAATGTTTAGAATGTTTAGGATAACAATCCTAGAACTGGACAATGTAGGGACCTTTTTTGAAAATTGCATTTATATGTTTCCAAAATTTCAGCTTTGGAGTCACTCGGCGAAATAAGTTGGGCTTCATCGACCTGATCGGCGATGCGCCGAGTGCTCCTTTCCATCATTTTCTTGGCTTGGACTTTCACCACCTCCCTTCTGTAACTTTAGGCGATCAAGGTCGACATCGCCGATTTATGTGGTGCATCGACGAACCATCAATTTGCTCGCCGAGTTGGTCATGTCCGTGGGCTGGCCTGCTAGAACTTTTGGTGAGCTGAAGATCCATTCGGTGACTCGTTGAGTGGATTTGGCGAGTACCAGCCTTGATTTTCTTTAGCTCTTCACTCTTTTTCGCCCGATAATGCCCTTGCCTTGCTCTTTTGCCTTCATTGCTGCAAATTAGCATGCTAATATCAATTTAGAGCATAAAATAGGCATTGATGACACTAAAACTTTGAATATTAAGCCCTAAATGAGTCAAAATCCCCGACTCATCAATACCCTCAACTAATTGATTTCTCCAAAGAACTTTCACGGAAGCAACTTCTTTATTTTTAAATTTTCAAACTTGTCAGTCTAAAATCTCAATTAAAACCTCTTCATAGGAAATATTCTCTTTAACTCCCTAGCCTTCCAAATACACTATAGATGTCGTATTTCCAACATACTTCTTCAACAAAGAGACATGGAATATTGGATGTATCGATGCTAAATCATTAGTTAACTCAAGTTCATAAGCAACTTTTCCAATACATCTTAAAATCTGATAGGGATGCATATAGCAGGGACTAAGTTTCCCTTTCTTTTCAAATCTCATTGCACTTTCATGGGTGAAATTTTCAAGTAGACCCAATATTAAATTTCAAACTCAAGCTCTCTTCTTCTAACATTGGCATAAAACTTTTGTCAATTTTGCATCATTTTCAACCTTTCGCGAATAAGTTGAAACTTTTCCATATCCTTATGCACAAACTCAGGCTCTATTGAAGCAACCTCACCAATTTCAAACCAAACAATAGGATACCTATACCTCCTACCATAGAAAGCTTCAAACAATGTCATCTCAATGCTATAATGACAGCTATTATTATAAGCAAACCCAATAAAAGGAAAATGATCATTCCAATTACCCTTGAAAACAATCACACAAGCTCTAAAAAAAAATTCTAAGGTCTGAATGGTATGCTCAACTTGTCCATCAGTTTGAGGGTGGAAATCCATGCTAAATTTTACTTGAGTATCAAGACCTCTTTAGAATGATTTCCAAAACTGAGACATAAATTGAGTATCAAGATCAGAGATAATGGACAAGGGAACTACATGCAACCGTACCATTTCCCGAATATAAATCTTGGTCTACTCCTCTGCTGAAAATGAAGTATTAATGGGAAGAAAGTGAGCCGATTTTGTCATTCGATCCAAGATAACCCAAATCAAATCAAATTACCGTCGAGTGCGAGGTAAACCTGTAATAAAGTCCATATTCAAACCTTCCCACTCCCATGTAGGGATACTAATATTTTCAACCAAACCACACTATTTATAATGCTCAACCTTCACTTGATGAAAATTTGTACACTTAGCCACAAATTTTTCAATATCCTTTCTTCATTTCATTCCACCAATAGACTGTCTATGAATCACAGTACATCTTGATGGCCCCTGGGTGAATAGAATACCAAAAACTGTGAGCTTATGTCAAAATATAATTTCTCAACTCATCAACATTTGGAACACATAACTAAACTTGATATCGAAGGACGTCATACCTCCTTGGGAGAAAGCCTCAATGGCCTTTGTGGAAACTGACCTCTTCAAGTTAACTAATACTGGATCAAGATCCTGTTTAGCCTTCACATCCGATATAAAAGACAATTCAAAACCATTGAAAACAATCACACCACCTTCACTAGAATCAGTCAAGCGAACACCCAATTGGACCAATCTATGAATATCACGAACTAACTCTCTTTTGTCATCCTCAACATGAGCAACACTTCCCATTGATGGTCGACTAAGAGCATCCTCTACCACATTCACCTTATCACGATGATATAGGACACTAATCTCGTAATCCTCCAATAACTCAAGTCATCTCCTTTGGCAAAGATTCAAATCTTTTGAAGTGAACACGTACTTCAAACTTTTGTGGTCGATAGACATGTCTACATAAAACACCATTACTTACCTCCAAATCTTTAAGGCAAACACTACCGCCGCTTACTCCAAATCATAAATCGAATAATTTCTTTTATGCACCTTTAATTGCCTTGAAGTATAAGCAATGACTTTTCCATGTTGCATCAAAATACAACCAAGACCAATCTGTGAGGCATCACAATAAACTACAAAACCATCCGATCCTTCCAGTAATGTCAATATAGGGGTTAAAGTAAGTCTATCTTTTAACTCTTGAAAACTCTTCTCATAAGCTTTTGACCATAGGAATTTCACTTTCTTTTGGGTTAATGTCGTCAAAGGCAAATAATAGAGGAAAATCATTTCACGAACCTTCTATAATAACCGGTCAAACTCAAGAAACTTTGTATGTCTAAAATGGACAACGGTCTAGACCAATTCTTAACCACCTCGATTTTCTTAGAATAGTCTTGAATACCTTCGTCGGAGACAATATGGCCAAGGAAAGCAGCGGACCTCAGCCAAAACTCACACTTGCTAAACTTAGCATACAACTTACGATCCTTGAGAATTTGCAGCACAATTCTCAAATGTTTAATATGCTCATCCTCACTCCGTGAGTAAATCAAAATATTGTCAATAAACACAATAACAAACATATCAAGATATTGCTTAAATACCCTATTCATCAAATCCATGAATGACGTCAGGGAATTAGTCAAACCAAAAGACATCACCAAGAACTCATAGTGACCATATCGAGTTCAAAATGCCGTCTTCGAAATGTCATTCTCCTTCACCCTCAATTGATGATAACCCGACCAAAGGTCAATTTTGGAGAAGTAACTCGCTCCTCAGAGTTGATCAAACAAATCATCTATCCTTGGAATAAGATATTTATTCTTAATGATAACCTTATTCAATTGTCGATAGTCAATGCGCATTCGGATAGAGCCATCTTTCTTTCAAACAAACAACACTGGAGCACGCTATGGTGAGATACTCGATCTAATAAGACCCTTATCCATGTGTTTTTGAGGGAGAAGAAGCAAAAAGAGTATATTTCAACCAAAACCCCAGTTGAAAAGTGTTAAAAGTTGTTTGGGGTCTTGTTGAGGTATAAAATGGTTTTGCGAATCTGGAGTTAAAAAAATAATGGCATGAATGAACATTTTTTCAAACTGCAATGACATAGATGAGCCAAACTCTTAAAGGATGACATAAATAAGTCTTTTTCTCAAAGTTCGATGGCATATTAAAGCATTTTCCTTTTTTATGACACAAAGAATCACTGGTAAAAAAAGTTTAAAAAACCACGAAGCAATGGACAATCGCTCCAAAAAAGCAACACAATTTGCAACGCAGTCCTTCGTTTTAATAGTTTAAATCATTATGTTTAGAAAAAAAGACGGACAATGATTCTTTTTCCGTCGTTTTTGTTCGCATATTTTTCCACTAAAAATGTATATATAATTAATTTATATTTACTTTTTTTATAAATTGTGACATCGTCCGATGCTTTGATTAAAAGATAAAATCAATTATATTGTAACACTATCTGTTGTTTATAATTAAAATTTATCATTTTTTTTAATAAAAGTGACAGACAACTTCTCTTTTGGTCAAAAATCACGTCCAAACATATAACAAAACGACGGGCAATAGCGACACTGTCTATTGCTCTCATTTTGATATTACACGGGCAGTAGCCCATTTTTTCTTGTCTCTTCTCCTCTCTAAATCTCTCCAGCCCCACCCACCACCCCTGCTGACTCCCTAGCCGTTGTCAACCTCTCCGCCATCCACCACACCCTAAAATTCCCACCTCCAGCACCACCAACATCCCACTTCCAAACCTCTCTTCTCTTAACTAATTATTAAGGTTAGTGTTTTGAATTTTATGATATATTTTTTTCAATTTGAGTAATTTTTTATTTCTATATTAGTTTATTGTATTTATTTTGTCAAATTTATATTACTAACATTGTTAGTTTGTAAATTTTGATTGTGAATTAGTTTATGAACTTATAATTTTGATTTTAGGATTTTGGTTTGAATTGGAATTATTTTGAATTAGATTGTCAATTATGGATTTTTAAACTTTAGAACTAATTAGAATTTAGAACTTGAATGTCATAAATTAACTTAATCTTAAGAATACTTGAATTTTAAGGTTTTTGAACTTGAACTTAAAAAAATATAGGATTGTATGATTTTAGAACTTAACTAATTAGAACTTACAACTTGAATGTCATAAACTTGAACTTAGAATATTTGAATTTTGAAATTTTTGAAGTTGAACTTAGAAACATTATAGGATTGTATGATTATTTAACTATAGAACTTGAATGCCATGAACTTGAACTTTAGAATACTTGGATTTTAGGATTTTTGAATTTGAACTTAGAAAAATTATAGAATTGTATGATTTTTGAACTTTAGAACTTGAATGTCAGAACTTGCTAATAATGCTTCTGAAAGTCTCCAGGTTCTCCGTTCCCCAAGAACATATGCATTGCGATCTCTGAGTCACTGGCTTAACCGTTTCATCATCGTATCTAAATCTCTATATACATTTCAAGAATTGGTAGACACATTCATGCTACTTTTTTAATGAGGTATTATGCAGCAACAATCATGTAAGCAGACCATACAAACTATTTGTCTATTCAGTTACTAAGCTAGGATAAGATTGATAGGGAAGGCGAAAACAAATCAAGTAAATCATCTTTTCATTCATCGTATTTCAGCTCTGTATTCATATATTCAAGATCAGTATCAACATTTAAACATTGTAAATAACATTAGATTTGGTCTCTGGTGTTGTCCTTCTCCCCTTAATTTAAGGGAGACAATACCATTTTGATGTTAAATATCAATCTTTCACCTTGCTTTATATGTATGTTGCATTAAACATTTGTTACCTTCGTGCATCCATGTAAAGGTTGATATTGTAGTAGATGAATTTAAATGCTTAATTGTTGTGAGCATCAGATTTCATTTACTTGGAATGTATTATTTTAGCTTATAGCTGGGTATGTTGCAGTTCAGAATGACATGCTCACAAGTAGTGGTAGTAACTGTAACGATCCTAAAAACGAACTAGTGAAACTAGAGCCTCACATGTGAGTTTGGAGTTGAGAATTTGATGAAATGATGAGAAATGATCGTGACGTCCGGAAACTAGTCATTTGAACTAGTGAGTTGTAAGGGTCAATTTTAAATTGTCATATCTTTTAGCTCAAAATGAATTAGGTGGACCTTTACCTATCCAATTAAAGGTCACTGAGTCCTCTTTCCAACGCCACCGAGTTTGCCCAATTCCGACCTTGGAGTAAAAAGTTATGCCCGAAATAGTGAAGCACTGTCCAAAAGGGCGAACTAAGACGGGAAGGGGCACAATTTTTAAGTCAAGCCTTTATGGGTCCCTAGTCCTTTTCCAAAATTGACCCTATGCTATTCTTTTCCTTTCCTAGCAACTATAAGACCTTTTCATGACCCAATTCATTTCATTTAAGTCACTCCTCTTAGAATTAAAAAGAAACCCACCTCCTCTCAAATATCTTTCTCTACAATCCTCCATTGAAGAAGGTCAAGAACTAGGAGCTAGGGTTTGACGATTTTAAGGTGGTTCTTTCTCAAATTGCTTGGGGATT